>SKCR01038111.1:0-109053 GCA_019454045.1 Zanthoxylum bungeanum
AACATGCAAGGACTACCTTATGCTTCTTGCAAGGATGAGGAAGATTTCTGTAACGCAAATCAACCTATCAATAAGAAGTTTTCAGGGAGAAACAAATGCTTTATGTTGGAATCAATACCGTCTTTTTCCTACTCCAACTTGGGAGGTAGGCGAGGAGAAGATGAAAGTGACTGGGAAGAGGATGAAAGTGATTGGGAAGGTGATGAAAAGATGTTGCAGGGAAATAGGAGAGGCGGAGAGAGGATCATGGCTATGGAAGGCGGTGGATTTAGTTTGAATAATGAGATGGCAAGTATGGTTCTTAGTGAGGAGGTGAAAGCTATGAATACACTTTGGAATGTTGGTCTTGAAGGGGAAAGAGGGATGGTTGGTCAAGAGTTGCATCTGGCAAAGGGACTTGGCATTGGTGACAGAGGAGGCAGTGGAGGTGGCAGAGGCGGAGGTGGCGAGTTTAATTCAGCAGGCTCTAGTGGGGATGGTGGGGACAACCAAGGGGTCGAGGAGTACTACAAGAAGATGGTCGAGGAAAATCCAGGAAACCCTTTGCTCTTGAGTAATTATGCTCATTTTTTGTATCAGGTTAGTCATGTCCACCCCCCCATTAGGCTCTCTGTTAATTTTCAATATGTTTCCGGCTTTCATGGGTAATAGTGGAAATAAGGAATTAACCCATTAAATCATCTACAGGCAGTAATAGCATTAGATTGAGAATCGAAGCAATATAAGGCAGTTAAAACTTAAAACATTATTATTGATTTCTAATTGGTCAATTTTATATAGTAAGATCATTTAATCTTTCTGATTTTACTTACAGTCCAAGAAAGATCTTCCAAAGGCTGAGGAGTATTACTCTCGCGCAATTTTAGCAGATCCTGGAGATGGTGAAATTCTGTCAGAATATGCCAAGTTAGTATGGGAGCTTCATCAAGATGAAGACAGAGCTGCTACTTACTATGAAAGAGCAGTTCATGCTTCCCCTGAAAATAGGTATATAAAACATACATTAATAATTCTAGGATTCTGAGTTTCTTATTAATTGTTTATGCACAGTTTCAGCTTCATTTACCTGACTTTCAATGTCTCGTTTTTCAGCCATGTTCATGCATCATATGCCGGTTTCCTTTGGGAAAGAGAGGAAGATGATGATGAATGTGATGCACCAAGTGATTTCAACTCCATCACCCCGCAGATTCATCAAGCAGTTGTGGCTTCAGCAAATGCTTGATGGCAAAAGTTTGGGGAGAGAGAGGTCTCCAATTAAAATACAAAATAGAAAGAGGTAGAAAGAGAAGGAAACTGTGTTGGAAGGTGGAATTTATTCTGTTTTGTAATATTATGTGCTAAATAAATGAAAATTCTTTTTAACCAATAGATATTTCATAATCCAGAAAAGATCGGAATTCAGATGTTATATGCTTTGCAAAGTAGGAAGATACCATGAAAACTAATAGTAAGAGAAAATGGCTTGATATATAATATAGCTCATCATATTTCTCACAACACAAAGGCACAAAAATACCAAAAACGATCCCCATGAATTGGGTTGATAAAAACCATTCAAGGGGAGAATACGAAAATGTTGCAACAGCAGGTGAAAAAATGGTCCCTCAGACACTCCTATCACAAAATGGCATACCCCATAAAAGTACAATATATTTTCCTGAACCATCTGGAAAAGCAAAAATGTTTAACCAGGAATCAGAAAAACTTATATCACCCTAAGATGGAAAAAAAACCAAGTATGATCCCCTGAATGATTTTTGTGCATTCATACTTGGTCTCCTAAGGCTCATTGTCTCACTGTCAACCACGCTGATAGGAACCATTACTTCTGGGTCTGTTATATTCACCACCATCTTGGGGACTTCCCCTGCCCAAACCACGACCACCGAAGCGCCCCCTTGGAGCTTCTGTTTGGTAACTTCCCCTGCCTCTTCCCCTTCCTGCTCATGGCAGCAAAGTTTATTAAGAAGCACAATTTGAGGCATGTTTGCCAATCAAAACATAATCATCATACATATACCCCCTAATTTCAATAATGAAATAAGATGAGAATATTTACAATCAGAACAACTTGCACCTGTAAATTTTAAGTGTTAATATAAACAAAACTCAAGTGATACACCCATGACCAAATACAGATTAGCTCAATTAATGAATGACAATCATGTCCACACACAGAAAATAGGCCTTAAAATTGAGTGTTAAGTAAAAAGTAATGGCTTGTGAAAATAGAAAGACCAAAGGGTTGAGACACGTACTTCCTCCTCGTGAAGTACTGGCACTGCCACTGTTTGGTCTCCGCTCCTCAATGTAGACTTGCCTTCCAGCCAACTGTATTGGAGATGCCTACAGAAAGAACAAGACAGGTCAGGCCAATGAAAAATGCAGCATTGACCAATAAAATAAGTCCAGATCAAAAATGTCAACAGACTACTAAAACAGCAACCAATGATCTATAGCATAATTAAGGCTATGTTTGGATTGATGGAATAGGATGAAATGAAGTGGAATGTAACTTAAAATATTTAAAATTTATTGTTTGGTTTGATGGAAGGAGATGGAAAGGAATGTAACAAAACGGGACATTGATCCATCGAAAATGGGCTGCCCAAATCGAGGGGATAGGGATGGAATGTAATTTTAAAAAATAATATTACATGTAAAGACAAATTTGTCCATTGAAAAATAACATTAAAATATTGTTTTTTTTTCCTTTTAGAATCTAAAAGCGCATAATTGTCTTTAAAACCTATCTAGTTACATTTGCATTACTTTTTTTTTATTAAACAATGTTTTGGAACATTACATTATAAACCTCTCATTTTTCCTCGAACAAGATTATGGTACGTTACTCTCCATTCTTTTCCGTTCCATTCTATTGGATTACATTCCATTATAAATCACCATCTTCCATCAATCCAAACATAGCCCAAGACTCCAAGTGTTTTAGCCTTTAGGAGACATCAATAACACAAAATACATGATCATTTTTTAGAAATGTAACTGTCTGTAAAAGAAGAGTCAAAAAAAGCATGGGAGGCAACAAACACAACAATATGATCAGATTAAATCAATAAATTGGGTCCGCAAAAGGCTTAAAGAACGTGAATGTGATCCAACATATTTACTGAAAAAGAAATATATGTGTGCACATGTGTGATCACTCTTACAATACTAAAAATCAAACCTGGATAGCATTTTGAACACCATAAATGTCTTCAAACTCAACAAACGCATAGCAAACACCAACAACATCCTGTATGTAACACAATTGCTAATTCAGCTTCTTCCAATATCACACATAGACACTAAATTAGAAGCAAAAGGAAAAAAAAAAGTCACCTTCCGGTTTCTAACAAACACACCATCAGGCTTGATCCTACCAAAATTCTGAAACTCCTGCTCAATTTCAAAAGCAGTAACAGTAGAGGGCAAGTTTCGCACATAGACAGATTTCACTTCACCTGAAAGGATAAATAATTAAAAATCAAAATGATCAATCTGCTAACCAACATTTCATTGGAATGCCTTCTCTCAAGTACTGAGCAATAGAAGGCAAGCTACCAAAAATGAAAATAAGCAGACTCCAAAAAACTTTTTGGCTATAGAAAATACAAGAAACTCTTATGAACGAAGGGTCATATCAAAATACTAGACGATCCATGGTAAGAATCACATCGTTTACACAAGTCGAAGCTATGAGATTTAGATATTAGCAAATCTCAATCAACTACAAGTCTAAAATATCGGAATTCAAGTATCATGGAAAATTGAAAGACCATCAACGGTTTTCAAAAAAAGAAAAAGCCCAGGAAATAACTTCCCTGCAAAATCAGTAGTTACTCTTATTCAGTCCGGTGGGAAGAAATATCATCGCAGCCAGCAAATGACAATGATTAACTTCTACATTATTATATTAATATATGTCTTACTATATAAGTAACAGATTCTTAAACACAAGAAATTTAACCTTCATCTTGGGCCAAGCTTTCATCTGCTGCTTCAAAACCAGATTCAGGCACATATGAGGAAACTGCATATTCAGTCACATATGATGAAGCATAGTTTGACTGCTGGGGAGTAGCGTTCCAATCTGATGTAGTCGAGGCAGTTTTGGTAAAGGATGGTTGAGTAGTAATGAGTGATGCATTCTGGCTCTTAGATACTCGCAGCTGCATGTATTCAAAATATTAAAAAAAAGATTATAAATTAATCACTTAGTAACACTTCAAAGATCACAGAAGTAAATAAAAGTTTAAGAGTGCCAGGCCTCCCACAAATGGTTCTGGCTCAAGTAATCAACTACTACAACACTTATTATCTTGCTTTTCTTGCTTTCGAATATTGCTATGTTCCCACAACACTACCAATTTTATGCCAAATGGAGCTCCATGCTTGTTGAAATCAAGTATTTTAACAATGCTCTCAGAGATGATGGATAGATGCTATAGAAGACAGTCAGACACATGAAGCAAACCAGCAATACATGCCTGAGGGTGAAGGCAAACGCGAACATGTGAGCTAACATGCATTAAAAAGAGAGTAGAAACAGTGCTTACAATAGAAGCATAAGTTTTTATTTGAGGCTCATCCACAGGCTCTTCCACAGCAGTGACTGCTGGGGGCTGCACAGGGTTCGCATCAGTTTGAAATGATGCAGGAGCTTCTGCTGCAGGAGTTTCCTCAACCACAACTTCGGGTTCAGGCTCAGGTTCTTCCTCCTCCTCTTGCTCTGGGAGACTGTATTTATCAATCGGATCATCTTCTATATGAACTGAGGTTACATATTCTCTGGCCTCTTCTTCCAAGGAATAATCAGAAGCTGCTAAATCTAATGAATTATAGCAAACACAGTACTAGTCAAACATCAAAAAACAAAGATCAGAGACCCAATTATGAAACAATAACCTATAATTAACCCATCATAATAATGCTCGACTCCATTTGTATTGTAGTTGCCCAACAGATTGAACAACAATTATACTGTATAGTTGACTAAAATTAAATGTATCAGCTCAGCCTCAGATAAAAAGTCAATAGCCTAAAACATAAAAATCCTCCTACCAATAAAGAATGGTATATATATTAATTATTACGTATCATCAATTCATCATCATAATATCATATCCGTGTTCTTCAACATCACCTCTCTCAAAGCTGCTTCATTCAAGTCATATTTATTAAATTTTATTCCTTTACCTGGTTGTTCAGGGAGAGGGCTAGAAGCATCAAGTCGAACATCAAACTTATTTTCTGACAATACAGGCTGTGGATGTTGGTAAATCAGTTCTTCATCAAGGAACTGGAAAATATCATTAAGAACAAAGTAACCCTTCTCCTGAGGAGCAAGGAAAAAGGTCTGCACAAATTTTCTTCGTCCACTGAATTCCTTAGTTTTGACGGAACCTGAAACCATCACCACACACCTCCATTCCAAGAACCAAGCGAATTGATCGACTTTATCTCAATCGCAGTGAAATTTAGTGACATGACAAGTGAATGAATATCCTGCAGGTAAAAAGTTTCATACAAGTAAGAATTTTTAAAGAAAACTAATTATGTGATCAACCCAGGACTCACTTCTATGGAAAAACACATCAACCCAGGACTCACTTCTATGGAAAAACAAACAAACCCTAATCATCACAGTCAATAAACAAGATAACTAGCACAAAATTTGTACATGCAATCATTATGATAAAAACCCAACAAAAGCAAACCAAAAAAAAAAAAAAAAAATGATAAATTTCTACCGCACCCATATTAGGGGATTACCATCTAAAAGTCACAGTGTAATTTACAAACATTTATGTAGTCATTAAAGAACAAAACTTATATATTTCATAAATAAAATAATAAGAAACTAAAAAAATAAGATTTACCAGCATCGAAGAAGCAGACTCGTCGGAATCTCCATCGACCCGAATCATGGAACTGGCATCTGAGTAAAACTGATGAACAAGATCAGGCTGTTGCTGAAGCACGTGATAGTATTGCCCCACGAAGTACGAACCAACCTGACAACACATCACCCCACTTTCACTTTCATTAACACCCAAAAATAATTTTTTGTTAAAAAAAAAAACATGTAAACATATTGAGTTGGTTTTTTTGAAAAATAAACAAATCACCTGCATAGGTGGTGGTGGTGGATATTGAGCGGCCATTAATGCTTTTAGCTCAGAACAAAAGCATGCGGTTAAAAAGATCCAATAGAAACCCCGATTAAACCCTTGTGAAGCTGTGATCGGTCACAGATCCACTTCAAAGTCAAGTATTTGGAAAACCCTAATATTGAAACAAAAAGCCGATAATCTTGGTTGGGTTGAAGAATTTTCTGCGCTCTTTTTTTTTTTTTTTTTTTTCCGTTTTTGATAATAATAATAATAATAATAAAAACCAGTTCAAGAAGCAATAACGAGGGACTTGAAAGAGAGAAATTAAACGACGTTATGACGGACGGTTTTGGAAAAATAATCCAAAGATGGAGACGAATAGTTTGGATATATATAGATCTGAGACTCTGTTGGGGGAGTCTCCCTTTTTTTTTTTCTTTTTTTTTTTTTTAGAGTAAAGCTTATTTCTCCTAAAGTAAAAACTAATGATTATCCTAAGCTGATTTATGTTAGGAAATTTTTAAAGAAACGAAATATAGATATTGAGATTAATTGAAGTACAAGTAAATTATCCGAATACCTCAGTTAAAAACAGAGAGCGTTTTGAATACAAAAGTTTACTTTATATATATAAATAGTTTTTGCCCGTGCCTACGGCACGGTGTACAGTATTTGGCCCATGCCTATGACACGGTGTTACAAAATTAAATGATTTATTTTTTAATTAAATGATGCCGTGCCTACGGCACGACACGGTATTACAGAATTAAATGATTTTATTTTTTAATTAAATGATGCCCGTGCCTACGGCACGGTGTTACAAAATTAAATGATTTTATTTTAACTTTCTATTTTTTTATTTGAAAATTTGAAAATTTTGACCCTTTCCATCAATCAATTACACTCTCTTTCCTCCAATTACCAATGAAATGATCTGAGCCGTTAATTAAGCCACATAAAGAGAGCCGTTGGATGCACTCTCTTTCCTCAACACCATTGTGCTTTATAATATAGATATACACACACACTGCTTATTTATTATTTTATTGTTTTATATTGTTGAAGTCGATTTTCGTTCCAGGAGTAGTTCTGGAAGAACACTCCTCAAACAATCTCTCATCAATTGTGAATTTGTTTGGTTTTGGGACCAAATACAAACTTAACAAGAGGTAAAAAAACACACGATAAATAAAGGATTTAACGTGGTTCGGCAGAAATGGAATCAACCTATGTCCACAAACACAAAAAAAGAAAGATTTATTATTTGGCCGGGTTGGACCGACCTCTCTATACAAACGCTCAGCTAACCGACCTCTTACAAACTTACTCTTATCCTTAAGCTTTTTAGCTCTCTCTCTCTTACAAGTTATACGTGAGTGAATTTTTCTAACCCCCTACAATGATCTCAAGCCCTTTATATACTAGGGCAAATTACACTATTACAATATCTTTGTGACGTCAGCCACGTAACTTATGCCATCAATGTCAAGGCTTTTCCCCATCTGCTCTGCGAACAGTCACCCTACGGTCTGACACATCTGCCTTCTGACGCCTAAATCTCATTAAACCATGCTACTCTTGGTCGCCGCCACACGTTATCTAGTGTCAGAAAAGAGGGCTTATCTTCCCCCCTCCTTCTTACACATTTGACTTTTTGTCTCCCCTGTAATTCTCTATTTGCCCTCTTCCTTTCACCAAAATTATATTTTCAATTTTCAAATAAATCATATATATCTAATTTTTTTTATTTATTGTGTGTGTGTATATATATATATATATATATATATATATATAACATATATTTTTTTAATTAATAAAAAAAAAAAAAAAAAAAAAAGGGCGCGATCTCCCTTCGCCCTTCCTTCTTTTTTTTTTCTTTTTTTTTTTCTCTTTAAAATTTGTTTCAAAAAATATATTTTATAATTTAATTTAACACTACTTATATATTATAAAAATGTTCTCATGTATATTAGGAAAAATATTTATTTAAAAATAGTACAAATAACAACATAAAAAGTTACACTTAAAAATAGATATGAATACTGATTTACGAAATTAAATAAGACAAACAATTTTAATAAAGAAAATATAAAATCAGAATCAACACAATTTTTAATAAAAATTTTTTTTTTAAAAAGTAAAAATAAATATGAATATTGATTTCGAAATTAAATAAGACAAAAACTTTTAATAAATAAAATATAAAATTAGAATCGGAATCAAAAATCAACACAACTTTTAATAAAAAATATACATTTTAAAAAAAAATTATGAAACCTTCTTTTCGAAATTAAAAATAATATAAAAAAAAAAAAAAAAGATCATCGTCCAAGGCTTCTCGTCCAAGGGATGACTCCCTTGGACGAGACGCTCGTCCAATGATGATTCCCTTGGACGATGAAGTAAGGGGGAACTTCCCCTTCCTTTTATTTTTGTTTTTTAGTTAATAATTATTGGCAAAGTCAAAATTTCAAATGAGAGGGACAATTTAGTAAATTTACAATGAAATAAAGGGAGGGGGATGTGTCAGTTGTGTCAGAGGGGGTGAGATGATCAATTTTCGTCAGAAAATCAGCTAGCCATATGCTCCCGTCACATCGAACCTTTTTAGAGAATGCGAGTCCCTATGCCAGACTCCAACCACTCGACCAAGATTGTGCGATTAAATGCCGACACCCGACCAGCTCTACCGGGTCGGAAATCAGGAATGACAATTGCCGAACAATCAGGTAGGGACGGTGCCGAGAAATCAACTATCTGAATTGTCCTGAACATCTTCACTCCTCGGGTCGAGTGAAGTACGTGAACCGACCCGACCCTTGACCCTTAGAACCTCTGAAACGAAAATCTCTTCTATACCCTTTTGCTCTGCTGGGACCTGGTGCCCAAAAATCACCATCAACAATATTTATTGGGATTACCGAGAGAGGTCTATTTTAGAAAATATATATGGATGGACGGCTGTGATTTCTGGGTAGAGTAAATAATGGGATTCGGAACACCATAACCTCCCAAGTCAATATTGAGAATACAAAAAGGTCATTTACATTCTAATATATTTTTAGGGAAATTTCTTTTCGTTCGATGTGATTCTCTGAATTGCCCTTGTCATGACTCATGACAGTAACTTAGACTTGGAGGAGAAAGAGTTGACTGCACTTGGCGCAATCCTGTAACCAAGGCTATCTTTCTTAATTTGGAGTGGACAACATTACGGCAGCCATAAAGGGTCCAATTGGGGTACCTTTCGCTTAGTAAATGAATCATGAAGGTGTCAGGGTATAACGTTAAGGGAATGCCTTCTATAAGACTATAATTGCTATGCAAGAGAATGGGAGATTGCCACTTTCATCTCTAATGTCTGTGTTATTTACCACTTACCCTTATTATTTTAGTAATAATCCTAAGTAAAGATGACAAAAATCCCAATAAATATGAGATTTGTGAGGACCCGGTATATATTAAAAGCAAGTAAATAAATAATTTTATATACTTTAGACGAGTTGAATATAGTTTC
Source organism: Zanthoxylum bungeanum (assembly GCA_019454045.1). Lineage (NCBI taxonomy): Eukaryota > Viridiplantae > Streptophyta > Magnoliopsida > Sapindales > Rutaceae > Zanthoxylum > Zanthoxylum bungeanum. The sequence goes on from SKCR01038111.1 coordinate 9,637, forward strand.
GATTATATCCATATCAAATAAAGGTAAAATTCTCGTGTGAACTGGAACCCGCATGTAAGAGCTCGGTACATTAAAAGTGGATACGAGTAAAATTTTCAGACCCGTTAGCTCGTTGCCATCCTTACCCCCTAGGGATGGAAAACATGCTGCAGGGATACGAGCACGCGAGGGCCCGATATATTAGGGTCGAGATTAGTTAGTATATTTTCTATATCTGATGAATAGATTGATGGGGTATGGGTATTGACATCCTCGTACTAAAAAATATAAAATCCTCGCGTGCATAGGGCCGGAACAAGGACCCACGAGACCTGGTACGTTAAGACTTGGTATGGGTATAATTTTCGTACTCGTTGATTGAATAGATCGGATACGGATATTGATATCTTCATATCATATATTGTCATCCCTAAATACCCTAAGACTTCCTAGGTCAAAAAATTCAAAGAAATATTATCATGTTATTAGTTTTTTGACATATTATTTGTAGGAAACGTTTTCCTTGTGCAGCGGAAACATCTTAGGCATCCGGATCGGACTTGAAATTTTTTTCTTCCCTTCCCACTGAGTGACCTAATGTTACTGCCACCACCACTGAAATTTTACCTGAAATTTTACTTCAGTTTTAGATAAAATTTCAGCCTCGGAACAGTCCCCGAACAGCCCCGAATATCCAGACAGAAATTGGATTGTTTTGGACCTGATACGCCCCAGTGCACTGCCGAAACAGCCCCTGAAATGCGCGGACAGTGGCTGTGTTTCAGTTCTGATTTTTCACTTGAAAACCAGCCCCCAACACAGCCCAAAAACGCCACAAAATGTTCCCCAAAAAAACTGGATTAAAATGAAACCAAACCGAGTTCCGTTTCATCAAAGTAAATGGGTGACTCACTGCCGAGAACATACAAGAATAAGATGAAGATGATTATTTGTTCGGCACCATAAAGTCTTCCGAACTATATCTCGTTGCCAACGAAAAACTTGTGTGGGCAAGACTCATAATATTAATCCCTAAACTATTTAGAGATTAAATCACACTTATGTCTTGTATTGTTTTTCTTCTTTTTCTTTAGTTTTATTTTTCTCAACTTTTGAGAGGATGAAGAAGAATATGAAAGGTGGATAGGGTTCAAGAATGAGAGGCTTAGGCAAAAAGAAAAATAAATCTTCTTTTTATACCTAGGGTTATTTGTTTCCAAAACAAACAAAACCTTTCCCTTCACTCATGCACATAATCGGCCAAGCATTAAAAAAATAAGGAATAATTTTTTTTAATTTTGTAACAACAAAATTAACTTTCCATAAAGCCAAAGATGTTACAAAATCAAAAAGATTAATGACATTATAGATTTGTAACTTCCAAAATTAAATCAATGGTTTCCAAAACCCAATAATTAGAAATTACAACTTTAGCCTTATTAAATTATATCAAATATAATTTAATTTAATTTATTTAATAATTATCATATAATTATTAAAACCATATATTAACTTTTAATATATAGTTCCAAGTGTGACAAATAATTATTAATCATATTAATAATATTTATACATTTGTGAGTATGTAATTGGACTATCCAATTATACTAAATCTGATATATTATATAGAGCTAGCACGAGGACCAAATGGACCTACGGTTCCAAGCTTCAATAATCTCAAAATATCAATTAAGCTCTTAATTAAATATTCGAATTATTAACTCCGGGTTATTCCACTAAAAATCTGAAGTTGCATTCTCATTGTCGTAAATGGTATATTAAGTCGAACCAAGTCGGTGTCCATCGATATAGTCACTACATACGAATTGACCATTCACGAGTATCTCGTAATTAGAGTTGGGTCATAATGTCCGTTATACCCCTCTAATTATTTATACCTTAAGTACCATTGATTCTCTAATGAACGATTTATTCATAACCATTATGAATTTTAATCTTTCTATTTCGTAATAGAAAGACTTGAGCGCTCAAACCGTTCAAGTACCGAATCAACCATTAAGGAAGATAATACTCCTCTACTTCTCGCAAGAAAGAGTGAACTCCATATCTATGTAAAACGTTCACAGCTACAATATACCATACTCCCAAAGTACGTAGCTATTGGTCGGGACTGCTACACCAACCTCACCTTTGTAAATCAAAGGACATAGCCTGCCATGCAGGAGTTCATAGTGCACTCAGGATTAAGATCAATTCATATATGATCATCTAGTAGATCAAAATGACTTTCTTTGTTCAATGGATATTATAAGAATGTCATTTCCATCTGGGTCTAGTCCTATATGATCACATCATACAATGTGCCTTCATTCTCATGTCTCTACATGGACGATCCCGGATCAAGGTCGTCTTACAAATATAGAATGGACCGCAACTATAGATAAACCACAAATAAAGTACCCGATTTGTTTGCTCTCTATGGACGAGTTATACTCTCGTGAGGGCTTACAGCGACGACACCCAAAAACATCATTTAAAACACATACAAACATGCAAAAACAAAATGAAATAGTCCCAATAGTTTACACATATTATTTTCCTCAAAAAATGCCTAGCAATGAAATCAGAGAACTTTCAAAGTACTCAATGCAACTCAAATCCAAGTTCTTGAATAAATCATCTAGCCAGACTCACAGTGTGTGTGTAAAGGTTCATTCACAGCTCGATTCCTAGGTAAGCCAAATCAATAATTTTTTAAAAATTGGGATCTGATGGGTCAAACCAACCTAGATATCTTAAATGTGCCCTGTAAGTGATTTTTTATGCTCAGTATGATATGATTATTTTATTATTTTTTTTTCTTGTCTAATTTTTTCGACTTTTTTTTCAACACACATACCCTTTAAGGTAGCATTTCTCCTCATGGTGGTCCTAACACTCGCCCATATTGTAGCTTCACGCTTATCGGTTATAGGTGGTTTAATTTCTTTCTTTCGAGACTTTCTCTTTTCATTTTTTAACCATACCACACATCATAACACTAGTAAATCAGGATAGACATCTAAGCAAACAGTTAGTCATCGACATGCAATTTCTTAACTAGTCACTTTCAACTACCTAGGTTTTCACTACTAAAACCTATAGTAAGTGCTTAAGAGTCTAACCTAGATCAACTACTTAAGAATCAAATAAAAGTACATTAAAGAACTTATCGTTTCTAAGATTTCACCCTAAAGCAAATAAATCATCATTGGACTTATGTTTTACTATTAAGGACTAAAAATAAACAAAACAATTTTTTTTATTACAAAACAACAGGTATTATCATGCGCATGCACACATCCCTACACTTAAAACTTGCGTTGTCTTCAATGTAAGATAAATATAATAAAAAAGGATTAAGAAACAACACTACAGACACAGAGTGATCAGTTTCCTGTTGGTAAGACTTTAGTTATGTGGCTGCATAGGTTGTGCTAACACCTGCATAAATACTAATGCAAATAATAAACATGCAATTAGCACACAATAAAATAAAACTAAAGTAAAGAAATAAAATAAAATAAATGCAGATGCAAGGGTTGCCTCCCCGCTAGCGCTATGTTTAACGTCTTCAGCCAGACGTAACCACTTAAGTTGCCATGGTGGATTCCATGTAACGAACTAATTAAGATATGAGTGTAGGCAAGGTACAGAAGTGGGCGACGCTGTTCGGGCTCGCAGCCCGGTCGGGAGTATGGAGTAGCCCGCGGGGGACTAAATCAGAGAAATGAAATGGAGTCGCCACCCAGTGTGAACTGGGAAATGATTTAAGGCCGCACTCACCATCGCAAGGGAAGACCTCAAATCGTTGGGTTCGGAACGGCCCCTTACTTATGCCAATTGTAATGAAGTGATTTATGCAATAGTATGACAAAGTCTTATGCAACACATGCAAGACAATTTAATCAACAACACAAGTTTGCATACCCATGAACATTAATAGAAACAATGGAAGCATACTACATTAAGAATGGATATTTAAGCACATGATGCAGAAAGGAAACCAAAGAGGCAAATATGCATGAAACATGACCGAATGCATGCGTTCGAGTAGCATTCGTAAAGGGACGTGGTTGTTCACTGCTTGTGCATGTGTTATGGCAGTCTCTACGGGGACGTGGGGGCTGTTTTGAGTTTGTACGTGGCGTGAGTGGCTTTGGTGAACTGTTATGTGTGTAGGTTATGCGTGTGTGTCAAAGCATCGGTTGGGTGTGTGGGTGGCAGTCGGTGGAGGCTATTTTGTTTTGTTATGTGGGGCAGTTTGTATGCTTAATTTTGATGATCGTTTGGTCGGTTAGGTGGATTATTTGTTGATGTTGAATCGGTTCAGTGATGAGGGAAAGGGCTGCTTTGTGTCATCAACTTGTGGCCAGTGCACTACCGCGTGGAGATAGATGAGAGAGGACGTATGTGATGAGGGGCTAAGCGTTGTGCATCCAGGGTTTTATTTTTGTCTTAGAGAGATGAGAGAGAGGCGTTAAGAGATGGGTTATTATGTTTCTTGTGTGGCGTCAGAATGGTGAGCTGAGGGAAGGGTTTGGTTTATGTTCCTTTTATAAGAGTGGGCTAGGGTTTTCCTTGCATGGGAAGGAAACAAAGATCATGCAATAATATGGGATATCTTTAATTAGTTTATTATAAGGAATGGATATTGTGTAATGGTGGGGAATATATTTAATTTAGGGAAGGGATTTATGAGATTTGATTTAATTTAATAATTTAGGCATGTGATTTATTTAAATTAGGAAGGTGACTTGTTGGATTTTGACATGTGTTTAATGTGTTGGATATTTTTGGATGGGATTTGATGGGCTTTGGGCGTGTAGATTGGCTCTTTGGTGGGCTTGGGCGTGTGGTTGGTGGTGTGTGTGTGGGCTTTATTCCATGGGCTTTATTCTCTGGGCTTTGTTCCCGAAAACTACTGATAATATGACCTCGGCCCTTGGATTCATTCCCGAAACTGCTGATAGTATGGGCTCGACACTGGGATTCATTCCCGAAATTGCTGACAGTGTGGACCTCGACCCTAGGATTCATTCCCGAAGCTACTGATAGTGTGGGCCTCGACCCTGGGATTCATTCCTGAAACTGCTGACAGTGTGGGCCTCGACCCTGGGATTCATTCCCGAAACTGCTGACAGAGTGGGCCTCGACCCTGGGATTCATTCCCGAAACTACTGACAGTGTGGGCCTCGACCCTGGGATTCATTCCCGAAACTGCTGAGAATGAGGCTCATCATCGGGTCTCATGCAAAAATACAGTGTCTACAGTCGCCCCACTTTGATGTTCTTGTGTAGTGTGTGACAGTGACAATCTTATCAAAGTCATGCATGCATTTTTACGTACCTAGTTCGCCAGCTGTTGCCTGACTTAATTGATGCTCTGAGATGCTTCAAACTGTGTCGATGTGGTGGTGAGGTGCTTCGACCCCTGGTCCATTCCTGAACCATGCTTAAGAGGTGGTCCATTCCCGGACCGTGCTCCATTCCCGGAGCGCCATTCCCGGTATGCTAAACCTCATTCCTGAGGCGTCACTGATGTGGTAGTTGTGGTCCATTCCTGAACCATGCTCCATTCCCGGAGTGCCATTCCCGGCATGTTAAACCTCATTCCCGAGGCGTCACTGATGTGATAGTTGTGGTCCATTTTCGAACCATGCTCCATTCCCGAAGCGCCATTCCCGGCATGCTAAACCTCATTCCTGAGGCGTCGCTGATGTGATAGTTTTGGTCCATTTCCGAACCATGCTCCATTCCCGGAGCGCCATTCCCGGCATGCTAAACCTCATTCATGAGGTGTCGCTGATAATGTGGGCATCGACCCTGGGATTCATTCCTGAAACTACTGATAATGTGGGCCTCGACCAAGGGATTCATTCCTGAAATTGCTGATAATGTGGGCCTCGACCCTAGGATTCATTCCCGAAATTGCTGATAATATGGGCCTCGACCATGGGATTTATTCCCGAAACTGCTAATACTGTAGGCCTCAAACCTGGGATTCGTTCCCAAAACTGCTGATAATGTGGGCCTCGACCCTGAGATTCCTTCCCAAACTACTGATAATGTGGGCCTCGACCCTGGGATTCATTCCCGAAACGGCTGATAATGTGGGCCTCGACCATGGGATTCATTCCCGAAACTGCTGATACGGTGGGCCTCGACCCTGGGATTCATTCCCGAACTGCTGATAGTGTGGGCCTCGACCCTGGGATTCATTCCCGAAACTGCTGATAATGTGGGCCTCGACCCTGGGATTCATTCCCGAAACTGCTGATAATGTGGGCCTCGACCCTGGGATTCATTCCCGATGTTGCTGATAATACGGGCCTCGACCCTGAGATTCATTCCCAAAACTGCTTGTCTTTGCCGTTTTTTCCTTTTCTTCAACACCTGCGAACAAAAACAAAATAAAGATTGCATGCAGCCCTTCTCGGCCACAACCAGAACGAGAAACCCTAAGCAGCTCTAGCCTCTCTCTCCCCTCCTAGCTTTCGGCAGCCCTCCACTAGCAAACAAGAAAACCTAATCTCTCTCGACTGAACCAAAAACAAGACGCAAGAACCCTAACTCTCTCATCTAGACTCTTCACGCCTTCTCTTTCCCCACAACATACATACTGTAAAAATGAAACAAAAACCTTAACCTAGACTGCTCTCTCTCTCGGCAAGCAACATCAAAGCATCATCCTTCAACCAGCCGAAGACACCTTGCTAGCAGCCCTTTCACTCACACACACACCCAAACACAACGAAGCAGCCCCACGACCAAACCTTCACTGACTGACACAAACTCATACACGCACACAAGCGACACTTCGGCGCACACACATCACAGGCCACTTCTCAGCAGACCTCATGCCACACATTGACACGCCACTCACGGCTTTTCACAAAAACAAAATCACTCATCTCACGGGCAACACACATCCTCTCTCGGCACCCTAACTCTGCTTCTGCCTTCAGGTCTCTGATTCACGAAAAAAAGAAAACATTAAAGCTCATCTCTCTTCAAACCCTAAAGTAGCCCAACACATTGCCCTTCATATCACCGATAAGACACACACAAGCCACTCACGACTCCTTCAAGGCAACCACTGTCACACCAAAGTAACACATCACACACAGCTTCACCCACTCGGCAGCAACTCACACGCACACACCCACACCTAAAGACACACACGGCAACCCTAAACTAACCTACTCACTCTCACCTTTTGGCGTAAAATAATCAACAAAATTGAATAAAAAAAGAGAGAGCAGCGTGAAAGTGGTGTTAAGCAGATGTGAGCAGTCTCCACGTGAAAACAGTGCATGACATGGAACCAGAGCCGAGAGCCCCCTGAACCAGAAAAATCGACACAAAAACAGCCCCTAAACCAAGACGAAAATAGTCCCTAAACACCATTTAAACAGTGAGTAAAACAACCCAAAAGCAGTCCAAAAATCGTCCCAAAAATAGACTGAAAATTGCAGTAAAAACAAAAACAAAAAAAAAAAGCGAGTAGAAACAGCGAACCAGTGAACCATGAAAACAGAGAAAATAACGAGTGAAAACAGAGAAAACAGTGAGTGGAAACAGTGAACCAATGAACCAGAAAAACATCGGAAACATTAACCCTTCCAGTGACGTCCAACGCGCTCCCGGGAAGCGACTTAAAAGGTAAGACCTGAGGGCACCCTTTATTATATTTTATTTTGTCGTCCTGGAAACAGCATGCTTGGTTGGATGTGAAATTCGTCCAACCGGGTATGTGAAGTCCTACATTGAAAACGGCCAAATTCTTTGGTCACATATTTATTATTCTGCATTTATTTCGTATTATTAGTCTTTTATTATTTCACATTTAATTTACATTTATTGTTGTTTTATTATTCCGTATTTTCATTTTGTGTTATTTATCTTCCTTGTTATTTCGCATGTTTGTCCCTTCGGTTATTTATGGTTATATGCATTATCGTATGTTATGTCTGTCTACATTGGGTTAATGATTGAGTGTTGCCTCTCATGGTATATCAGATGGAAACCCAGACGTAAATTTCGTAGCTGAATTCGAATGGACGGTAGTACGGTCTGTACTTGGGATACAACTACACGTACCACTTGGGGAAACACTCAAGCATGTGTTTATGTGATTATAGATGTCTTTTTTGTGATCTCGTTCGAACGCGTTTCCGAACGCTACTCAAACGCATGCATTCGGTCTTTCCCCGTTCGAACGCGTTTCCGAACGCCACTCGAATGCGCACACACTGGATAGATTCTTTCCTCATGTTTCATGCATATTTGCCTCTTTGGTTATTCCTTTCTGCATCATGTGCTTAAATATCCCTTCTTTAATGTAGTATGCTTCCATTGTTTCTATTAATGTTCATGGGTATGCAAACTTGTGTGTTGATTAAATTGTCTTGCATGTGTTGCATAAGACTTGGTTATACTATTGCATAAATCACTTCATTGCAATTGGCATAAGTAAGGGACCGTTCCGAACCCAACGGTTTGAGGTCTTCCCTTGCGAGGGGTGAGTGCGACCTTAAATCATTTCCCAGTTCACACTAGATGGCGACTCCATTTCATTTCTCCGATTTAGTCCCATGCGGGCTACTCCGTACTCCCGACCGGGCCGCGAGCCCGTATAGCATCGCCCACTTCTGTACCTTGCCTACACTAATGTCTTAATTAGTTCGTTACATGGAAGCCACCGTGGCAACTTAAGTGGTTACTTCTGGCTGAAGACGTTAAACTTAGCGCTAGCGAGGAGGCAACCTTTGCATCTGCATTTATTTTATTTTATTTTATTTTATTTTCTTTACTTTAGTTTTATTTTATTACGTGCTAATTGCATGTTTATTATTTGCATTAGTATTTATGCAGGTGTTAGCACAACCTATGCAACCACATAACTAAAGTCTTACCAACAGAAACCTGATCAACTCTGTGTCTGGTAGTGTTGTTCCTTAATCCTTTTTTATTATATTTATCTTACATTGAAGACAATGCAAGTTTTAACTGTGGGGATGTATGCATGCGCATGATAATACCTGATGTTTTGTAATAAAAAAAATTGTTTTGTTTATTTTTAGTCCTTAATAGTAAAACATAAGTCCAATGATGATATTATTTGCTTTAGGGTGAAATCTTAGAAACGATAAGTTCTTTAATGTACTTTTATTTGATGTCTTGAGTAGTTGATCTAGGTTAGACTCTTAAGCACTTAACTATAGGTTTTTAGTAGTGAAAACCTAGGTAGTTGGCAAAGTGACTAGTTAAAGAAATTGCATGTCGATGACTGACTGTTTGCTTAGATGTCTATCCTGATTTACTAGTGTTATGATGTGTAATATGGTTAAAAAAAATAAAAAGAGAAAGTCTCGAAAGAAAGAAATTAAACCACCTATAACCGATAAGCGTGAAGATACAAATGGGCGAGTGTTAGGACCACCATGAGGAGAAATGATACCTTAAAGGGTATATGTGTTGAAAAAAAAAGTTGAAAAAAATAGACAAGAAAAAAAATAATAAATAACCATATCATATTGAGCACAAAAAAGCACTTACATAGCACATTTAAGATATCTAGGTTGGTTTGACCCATCAGATCCCAATTTTTAAACAAAATTATTGAGTTGGCTTACCTAGGAATCGAGCTATGAATGAACCTTTATACACACACACTGTGAGTCTGACTTAGATGATTTATTCAATAACTGAGATTTGAGTTGCATTGAGTACTTTGAAAGTTCTCTGATTTCATTGCTAGGCATTTTTTGAGGAAAATAATATGTGTAACTATTGGGACTATTTCATTATATTTTTGCATTTTTGTATGTGTTTTAAATAACGTTTGTGGGTGTTGTCGCTGTAAGCCCTCACGAGACTATAACTCGTCCACTAGGGACACATTATCAGCAGTTTCAGGAATGAATCCCAGGGTCGAGGCCCACATTATCAGCAGTTTCGGGAATGAATCCCAGGGTCGAGGCCCATATTGTCAGTAGTTCGGGAAGGAATCCCAGGGTCGAGGCCCACATTATCAGCAGTTTCGGGAACGAATCCCAGGGTCGAGGCCCACAATATCAGCAGTTTCGGGAATGATCACCAAACCTTAAGCCCCTCAAACCGACACAGCCATATAGGACTACTCTCTCGACAAGCCACCGAAAGCCACAAAAGTCGTGACCATATACCCCTCACACACTGACCTGCTCTCGGTCCTTAATCCTTCATTAAACACACTCACAAACATACCCAGTAGAGCTCTCTCTCAACCACAACAGCCTTCCAGCCTCTCTCCAAGCCCCTATACACCAGCCGACAACAACAACAAAGCAAAATAACCCTCCATCTGCCGAGCAACCACACACTCACTAACCTCTTTCACGCGCAACCCTCACATAAGCCAAGAAAACTATCCATTCAGCCCTCACAGACACCTTGCACACAAGACCCTTGGCCGAGAACAACAAAACCATGTGAAACAAGCACAAACCAAAAAAAAAAACCCTAATAGCCCTCACGTTCTCTCATCCCGCGAACAACACAAATAGGGAAATCACACTAAACAAAAACGAGCAGCCTTTCACACAGGCCACACATTCCACTTTCAATAAACAAATAGCCAAACCACACGCACATACTGCCAATAGATTATTAATGCATTCACGCAGTCCCCCACCAACACACCGATGCAAACAACAAAAATCAGCCCTAAATCCAGTGAATACCGAATGAGAAAATAACCCAACATAATCTATAAAATAACCCAAAACAGTCCCCCCAAAACAACAAACCAACAACCCAAAAATAGTCCCCGAACACCCCTGAAAACAGTCCAAAAACAGTGGCCAAAACAGTGAGTGAAAACAGAGAAAACAGCGAGAGGAAACAGCAAACTAATGAAAATAGCGGAAACGCTAACCCTTCCGACAACGTCCCAACGCACTCCGAGAAGCGACATAAAAGGTTAGACCTGAGGGCACCTTCACTATATTTTATTTTGTCGTCCTGGAAACGGCATGCTTGGTTGGAAGTGGAATACGTTCCAACCGGGCATGCAAAGTCCTACATTGAAAACGGACAAGTTCTTTGGTCACATATTTATTATTCCGCATTATTTCGTATTATTAGTCTTTTATTATTTCGGATTTAATTCATGTTTATTGTTGTTTTATTGTTCCGCATTTATTTTGTGTTATTTATCTTTCTTCATTGTTTCGCATGTTGTCTCTTCGTTTTTTTTGGTTATTTATGGTATGCTTATCATGTGCCTCTTTAGTTATTTCTTTCACGTTAGGAACTTAATTATCTCTCTTAAATATTTACAGTTATTATTTATTTATATTTCCGTATTATCTATTTGATATGTTCATGAGATTGCGTGCTCGCTTTTATTTCGTTTACTCATAGTGTGCAAACTTAGATATTGGTTAATCTTACATCTATAATCACATAAACACATGCATGAGTGTTTCCCCTAGCGGTATGTGGAGTTGTATCCCAAGTATAGACCGCACTACCGTCCATTCGGATTCGACTACGGAATTTATGTCTGAGTTTCCATCCGATATACGACGGAAGGCAACACTCAATCACTAACCCAATATAGACAGACATGACATACGATAATGCATAATCCATAAATAACCGAAGAGACAAACATGTGAAATAACAAGGAGGATAAATAACACAAAATGAAAATGCGGAACAATAAAACAACAATAAATGTATATTAAATGCGAAATAATAAAAGACTAATAATACGAAATAAATGCGGAATAATAAATATGTGACCAAATATTTTGGTCATTTTCAATGTAGGACTTCGCATGCCCGGTTGGACTTATTCCACGTCCAACCAAGCATGCCATTTCCAGGACTTCGAAATAAAATACAATAAAGGGTGCCCTCAGGTCTTACATTTTAAGTCGCTTTTTGGAAGTGCGTTACGTCGTCGTCGGAAGGGTTAATACTCCACAACTTTTCGGTTTGCTGGTTCAATGTTTTCCTTCATGGTTTAGTTGTTTGAGCTGCTGTTTTCTCTATTTTGCTGCTCTTTTTGGTCGTTATTTTTAGGGTGCAGTTTGCTGGTTTTTGGGGCTGTTTTTGGGGTGCAGTTTGTGGTTATTTGGGGCTGTTTTAAGGGTGCAGTTTGTGGTTATTTAGGGATGTTTTAAGGGGCTGTAGAGAGAAGAAAAATGTGGCGTGAGTTGGTTTAATGCGAGAGAAGGAGTGGCGTGATAGTGGCTTTGTAAAGGACGTGGTTGTTCACGGCTTGTGCATGTGTTATGGCAGTCTCTACGTGGACGTGGGGGCTGTTTTGAGTTTGTACGTGGCGTGAGTGGCTTTGGTGAACTGTTATGTGTGTAGGTTATACGTGTGTGTCAAAGCATCGGTTGGGTGTGTGGGTGGCAGTCGGTGGAGGGCTATTTTGTTTTGTTATGTGGGGCAGTTTGTTTGGCTTAATTTTGATTATCGTTTGGTCGGTTAGGTGGCTTATTTGTTGATGTTGAATCAGTTCAGTGATGAGGTAAAGGGCTGCTTTATGTCATCAACTTGTGGGCAGTGCACTACCGAGTGGAGATAGATGAGAGAAGACGTATGTGATGAGGCTGAGCGTTGTGCGTCCAGGGTTTTATTTTTGTCTTAGAGAGATGAGAGAGAGGCGTTAAGAGATGGTTATTATTTTCTTGTGTAGCTGTCAGAATGGTGAGCTGGGGGAAGGGTTTGGTTTATGTTCCTTTTTATAAGAGTGGGCTAGGGTTTTCCTTGCATGGGAAGGAAACAAAGATCATGCAATAATGGGGGATATCTTTAATTAGTTTGTTATAAGGAAAGGATATTGTGTAATTGGTGGGGAATATATTTAATTTAGGAAAAGGATTTAGGAGATTTGATTTGATTTATATAATTTAGGCATGTGATTTATTTAAATTATGAAGGTGATTTGTTTGGATTTTAACATGTTTTTAATGTGTTGGATATTTTTTGGATGGGATTTGATGGGCTTTGGGCATGTAGATTGGCTCTTTGGTGGGCTTGGGCGTGTGGGTGGTGGTGTGTGGGCTTTATTCCCTGGGCTTTATTCTATGGGCTTTGTTCCCGAAACTGCTGATATTGTGGGCATCGGCCCTTGGATTCATTCCCGAAACAGCTGATAGTGTGGGCCTCGACACTGGGATTCATTCCCAAAACTACTGATAGTGTGGGCTCGACCCTGGGATTCCTTCCCGAAACTACTGATAGTGTGGGCCTCGACCCTGGGATTCATTCCCGAAACTGCTGATAGTGTGGGCCTCGACCCTGGGATTCATTCCCAAAACTACTGACAGTGTGGGCCTCGACCCTGGGATTCATTCCCGAAACTGCTGACAGTGTGGACCTCGACCCTGGGATTCATTCCTGAAACTGCTGATGGTGTGGGCCTCGACCCTAGGATTCATTCCCGAAACTGCTGATGATGTGGGCCTCAACCCTGGGATTCATTCCCGAAACTGTTGATGATGTGGGCCTCGACCCTGGGATTCATTCCCGAAACTCCTGATGATGTGGGCCTCGACCCTGGGATTCATTCCCGAAACTGATGATAATGTGGGCCTCGACCCTGAGATTCATTCTCGAAATCGCTGATAGTGTGGGCCTCGACCCTGGGATTCATTACCGAAACTGCTGATAATGTGGGCCTCGACCCTAGGATTCATTCCCGAAACTGCTGATAATGTGGGCCTCGACCCTGGGATTCATTCTCGAAACCGCTGATAGTGTGGGCCTCGACCCTGGGATTCATTCCCGAAACTGCTTGTCTTTGCCGCTTTTTCATTTTCTTCAAAACCTGCGAACAAAAACAAAACAAAAAATGGGTGTTTGTGACGTGTATGCATGTATGCATGGATGTATTTCCTATTCTGATGGGTTAGGCCTTCCTTGTGCTCCTTGGTGCCAATCGCCTACAAATGTCTCTGGTCGCCCCCTGGGTCTGCTTATAATTTCCTTCTGCTGGTTCTTTTCTGGTGATTGTTCAGTTCTCTTGTCTCATGGATCAAGTTCTTGATACATCCCTTATTCGCGGGGTGGTAGACTGGTCGCCCCCAGACTTGGCTTAGCTTTATACTCTCTATTGTTTGCATTTGGTCAATGTGGACTATATGATGTGGCATTCCATATCATCATACTATATTACATGGTACGAAATAGTCCCAATAGTTACACATATTGTTACCCTCAAAGAATGCCCAGTATTGAAACCAGAGAACCTTCAAAATATTCAATGCAACTCAAATCCAAGTCTTTGAATAAATGATCTAAGCCAGACTCAAAGTGTGTGTGTGCAAAGGTTCTTTTGCAGATTCATCCCCAGGTAAGCCAACTCAATGATTTCGTCAAAAAATTGGGATCGATGAGTCAAACCAACCTAGATGTCTCAATTTTGCCTGCAGTTGCTTTTCTGTGCTCAGTGTGTATAGTTTTCTTTCTCTTCTGTCTCTTTTTTTTTTCTTTTCGTTTTGAACTTCTCTTTTTTCTTTTTTTTTCAACACACCTACCCTTAAGGTAGCATTTCTCCTCATGGTGGTCCTAATACTCGCTCATAGGTAGCTTCACGCTTATCGGTTGTAGGTGGTTTAATTCTTTTCCTTAGAGACTTTTCTTTTATTTTCAACCATACCACACATCATAACACAAGCAAATCAGGATAGACATTTAGGCGAATGGTCATTCACCGACCTACAATTTCTTCAACTAGTCACTTTGCTAACTACTCAGGTTTTCACTGCTAAGAACCATAATCAAGTGCTTACGAGTCTAACATAGATCAATTACTCAAAGTATCAGATAAAAGCACATCAAGAGTTTATCGTTTCTAAGATTTCTCCCTAAAGCAAATGATTTCTTCATTGGACTTATGCCTAACTATTAAGGACTAAGAACAAACAATTTTTTTTCATTTTTTTCTTTTTTTTGTTTTTTTTCTTCATTTTTTTCTTTTCTTTTGTTCTCTTTTTTTTTTTTATTTTTTTTTCACAATGGTCTTTCTATCATTGCCGTAAATTTTTCTGTTCCTCGGTTTCCTTTTCCCTAATATCCATGTTTGCTAAACTCTTCTTTACAAGTCTTATTTTTCTAATCCAACAGATATGTATGATGGCTTTTAAGACACAGGGGTTAACATGATGCGTGTATGCATGAGATGCAAGTGGTTATCAAAACAACATATATCCTTCCGACCTTATATCTCCCATACCCGTGGTAAGTCCACTTCTGTCCTAGGTATGGCTTATTTTATGCACCAATGTGGGGTACACAAAATCGTCTCTCCTACGTTATAGGGGTGAACCTTGGCTACCTCAATCCCTTTCCATCGGTAAAAGACAAAGACTGCCCATTTACAACATGGACTAAGCCGATTATGGGAATCGTGTCATTGCCTAGAAACGACAAATTTGGCTTTCGACAACTGTGGTCAGGGGAATGGACTTGGAAACATCCAACAGTATGCAAATATGCCGTAACAAGGCGTATCCTTTCTGGATGAAAGCAAGTGCGGATATCGAACTCATGCTTCTAGCATATTTGGATCATGCTTGGACTTTCTAAGCCCATCTAGGTTTTCATACAAGTTGGCCCATTATCATTTTAAAGCATTCAATCATACTATTGTGAGGTGCAAACTTGTCCCAGTTGAAAAAGGCCCAACAGGTTTACACTTTTGCGATAACGTGGCTAAATAACTTCAAATGATATGGGACCCAAACACAAAGTGGCCCATCGGCATTTTAGAAGCTTTTGGCCCAATTTTCATAAGACACGAACTTGTCCCAGTTTAAATGGCCTAACAAGTTCACATCTCCTGACAAGAAGTCCAACTGAATCCAAATGATGATGGTCTCAAACACAAGCATAAAAGGTGGCTTTTATATGTCATACAACTATGGTTCACATGCGGGTTTATAGGAGTATAGATAAAGGCTCCCTCCGGTGAAGAATTACCCACAACTAGGTCTCCCTACTCAAGGGTTCGAGCGACCAAGTGAGCGCACCTTTCCTATACCCTAAGGTACTTGCCAACGAGTGATGGTACCATGTAACGATCCGCCGTGCGAAAATGACTTCACGATACATGAATAACTGTCAAATGGATTCCTTTATTGAAAATTCTCCAGAGGGAGGGTGGAGCGAACTCTCTTAAATACCATTACCTCTTAGGCTCTTATCGCCTTGGTGACAGGAATAAACAATATATCCTCCAAATTAGTCCACTTTAAATATACTTTAAGGTAAGCTTCGAGTAAATGATTATCTAGATGTCTTCGCAGCTTTTCCTTTTGGCTATAAAAAGGTATTGAGTGAAGGAAGACACCAAATCATTATCTAACTCTAATAATACCTTTGGTTAAATCAACTTTAGACAAGGTTAACTAAAGCAAAAATCACAAACATTACAAGACATTATTTCGGGGCCGATTCTCTATCCCCAGTGGAGTCGCTAGACTGTAGGACACAGAAATCGGCGACGCTGTCCCGGGTTCGCGGCCCGGTAGGGAGTACAGAGAAGCCCGCGGGGGACTAAACTGGAGAATAAAGGAGTCGCCACCCAGCGTGAACTGGGAAATGATTTAAGGCCGCACTCACCCATCGTAAGGGAAGACCTCAAACCGTTGGGTTCGGAATGGTCCCTTACTTATGTCAATTGTAATGAATGGATTTATGCAATAATATAACCAAGTCTTACGCAACATACACATGCACGATTAACCAATATCTAAGTTTGCACACATAGGAGTAAACGAAATAAAAGCGAGCATGCAATCTCATGAACATATCAAATAGATAAATACGGAAATATAAATAAATAATAACTGTAAATATTGAAGAGAGATAATTAAGTTCCTAACGTGAAAGGAATAACTAAAGAGGCACATGATAATGCATATAACCATAAATAACTGAAGAGACAAACATGTGAAACAATGAAGAAAGATAAATAACACAAAATAAATGCGGAACAATAAAACAACAATAAACATGAATTAAATGTGAAATAATAAAATACTAATAATACAAAATAAATGCGGAATAATAAATATGTGACCAAAGAACTTGGCCGTTTTCAATGTAGGACTTCACATGCCCTATTGGACGTATTCCACGTCCAACCAAGCATGATGTTTCCAGGACGACAAAATAAAATATAATGAATGGTGCCCTCAGGTCTTACCTTTTAAGTCGCTTCTCGGGAGTGCGTTGGGACGTCACCGAAAGGGTTAGTGTTTCTGCTGTTTTCACTGGTTTGTTGTTTCCTCTCGCTGTTTTCTCTATTTTCACTCGCTGTTTTAGCCACTGTTTTTTGGACTGTTTTCAGGTGTGTTCGGAGACTGTTTTTGGGTTGTTGGTTTGTTGTTTTGGGGGGACTGTTTTGGGTTATTTTCTGGACTGTGTTGGGTTATTTTCTCATTCGGTTTTCACTGGATTTAGGGTTGAGTTTTTTTTTTTTTGCATCGGTGTGTTGGTGGAGGACTGCGTGAATGCATTAATAGTCTGTTGGCAGTATGTGCGTGTGGTTTGGCTATTTGTTTATTGAAAGTGGGACATGTGGCCAGTGTGAAAGGCTGCTCGTTTTTTTTTTAGTGTGATTTGGCTATTTGTGTTGTTCGCTGGATGAGAGAACGTGAGGGCTATTAAGGTTTTTTATTATTTTTTGGTTTGTGCTTGTTTCACGTGGCTTTGTTGTTCTCGGCCAAGGGTCTTGTGTGCAAGGTGTCTGTGAGGGCTGTGTGGATAGTTTGCTTGGCTTATGTGAGGGCTGCGCGTGAAAGAGGTTAGTGAGTGTGTGGCTGCTCGGCAGGTGGAGGGTTATTTTGCTTTGTTGTTGTTGTCGGCTGGTGTGTAGGGGCTTGGAGAGAGGCGAGAAGGCTATCGTGGTTGAGAGAGAGCTCTGCTGGTATGTTTGTGAGTGTGTTTAATGAGGGATTGAAGACCGAGAGCAGGTCAACGTGTGAAGGGTATCTAGTCACGTCTTTTGTGGCTTCCGGTGGCTTGTCGAGAGAGAGAGTAGTCCTATATGGTTGTGTCGGTTTGAGAGGCTTAAGGTTTGGTGATGGTCTGAAGGGTTCTGTGTAAAGGGCGTGAGGGAATGGCTTTGGCGAGAAAGAGAGGGAAGAGAGAGGAGAGAGCCGAGAATTGATTAGGGTGTTTTTTTGTTATTGCCGTGAATGAGCTCTAGCCGTCTAAGGGTTTTGTTTGTGTGTCTTTTATAAGAGTTGGTTGTGGGCTTTCCTTGTATGGGAAGGAAACAAAGATATGCAATAATGGAGGATATCTTTAATTAGTTTGTTATAAGGAAATGATATTCTGTAATTGATGGGGAATATGTTTAATATGGAAGGTGATTTATTTATTTTAGGAGAATGATTTATTTAATTTAGGAATGGGATTTGTTTTGATTTTAATTGGATTTGATTTAATTTAGGAAGGGTATTTATTTGGATTTGATTTAATTAGGAAGGATATTTATTTTGATTTATTGGATTTGATTTATTTTAATTTGATTTGATTTAATTTGCGACATGTGTTTTAAATGTTTTAATTATTTGGATTGGGCTTTGGTGGGTCTGGGCGTGTGGGTTGGTGGTGTGTGGGCTTGGGCGTGTGGCTTGGTGTGGGTTGCAGGGATTTTGGGTCGAGCCTAATAGTTAAAACAGAGATTAATCGAGCGAACCTGAGGCTAAACAATTGAATCAATTTTGACAAAGTATTTAATTTTGAATTTTCCCTTCCGACGTCTGTTTCCCGCGACTTCCGTAACTTATTGGGTAGTGCCTCCATACGAGGCTCATCATCGGGCCTCATGCAAAAATACAATGTCTACAGTGAGAAAGAATTTTTGGCTGGCTTTTTCAGTTTATCCATTGATCCTTCAGGGTCTACTGATGGCTGAGATTTTATCAATTGGTTCAACCTCCTTTTTAACTTCCCAGGTAGCATCTTCAATTGAGCACTAACTCTCATTTTCCTAATTTTACGGTTCTTTGGGGTCAATTTCAATTCAGGAAGGTTAGACTCATGTTGTAAAGAAGCTGTTTCCGGTAAGACTATGTCTGGCATGTATGTGTAGTGGCACTCGTCATCTTCTCATAGTTGTTTTTCAACATGAAATATATTCACTTCCAGTGTCATGTTTCCAAATGTCAACTTTATGAGACCATTCCTGCAATTAATAAGAGCATTAGCTGTAGCAAGAAAATGTCTACGTAAGATTAGTGGAATTTTTGACTCAGTGTCAACCACAGATTGTGTATCTAAAATCAGAAAATCAACAGGGTAGTAGAATTTATCAATTTGAACTAAAACATCATCAACTACTCCCCGCGGTGTTCTGGTAGAGCAATCAGCTAATTTTAAAACCACAGATGTAGGTTTAATCTCTCCAAGCCCTAACTGCTTATAAATAGAATATGGCATGAGATTAACACTAGGACCTAAATCTAATAAAGCTTGACCAAACTCATATGTGCCAATGTGGCAGGTAATGGTGGGACATCCCGGATCTTTGTACTTGGTGGAGTCCTCTGTTAAATTACTACACTAGTCTGTTCTGTTAAAAATGCAGTCTTTTTCACATTATTCTTCCTCTTCATGGTGCATAGATCCTTCAAAACCTTCGCATAAGTAGGAACCTATTTTATCACATGTAACAAATGAAGGTTAATTTTTACTTGCTTAAGATGTTCTAGGATCTCACCATTTGGGTCTGGAGCTCTTGTTGTGGGCTTAAGTGCTTGAAGAAATGGTACTCTAACTGGTATATGTGTCACTAGTTCTTCTTGAGGATTATTTGCATTACTATCCTTAGTGGCACCTATAATGTTGGAGGTGTCATGCATCCCTACCTCTTTACCACTCCTAGTGAATATGGCATTAACACTTTTTACATTGGATGTCTCATGATTAGCTTGTGCCATATGTTGCCCTTGTGGATTTGGTTGAGCCTGAGATGTGAATTTTCCTTGTTCATGCACACTTAGGACATTAGTCAACTTAGAGGCTTGACTTTTTATCTCCTTATTGTCATTAACTACCTGAGCTATCAATGAATCAAACTTTTGATTGGTTTTGCTCTAGGCCTCTATAAATGCTTGCACAATGTCCTCTAAAGAATTCCTAGAAACGACAGGTGTGTGATACTGGGGTGTAGCATTTCATTTTTGCATATCAGCCCGATGATGAGTCTCTTATGGAGACACTACCTCTTTAGTTGTGAAAGCCGCGGGAAACGGACGTTGGAAGGGTAAAGTTGGAAATTAGTATTTTTTCAGATTTAACTCGCTTGTTTCGCTTCGGGATTCGCTTATTGGACCTCTGTTTTAAAACACACCAAACCCATTAAATCACATCCAAAAAATAATTAAAACATTTAAAACGCATATCACAAATTAAATAATTAAAACCAAATTAAATTAAATTAAAACACATTTCACAAATTAAATCACCTTCCTAAATTAAATTAAATCATTTTCCTAAAATACATAAATCACATTCCTAATTTAATTAAATCACCTACCAATTTAAATAAATCATATCCTTAATTAAAAAGAATAAATCAAATCACTTCCCTTAATTAAAAGATTTTCCTTATCACATACTAAATTAAAAGATATCCTCAATTAAATACACAAATCATATTCCTTCCCCAACAAGGTAAATCCCCTCCCTTGGCTTATAAAAAGAACCATTCACCCCCTTACCAAACCCTGGCTGGCTGATTCTCATAAAAAATACAAAGAGAATAAACCCTGAAACTCCCTCACTCGTCCCCACACCTCACCGCTTCAGCCTTGCCGCTTCACCCATCAAAGCCCTTCACTTCAGCGCACATCTAAAGCCATCAGCGAGCAGCCTCTCTTCAATCAACACGCCTACTCAACTCACCCAACCACGCACCACACTTTACCCATCAGCCAATTCACGCCGCCTGCCCCTAGCTAGCCACACATTGCCGTAACAAATCAACATAGCCTCCACGTGATTCAAATCAGCCACACCCTCACAATCAACACATCTAGCTCCTTCACAGCCACGTTCAGCCACTACACTGCCCAACTTTAACGCCAATAGTCACGCACCATAAACCCCTACAAACAACCCTCAATCACACGCCACTGCAGCCCTAATTCACGGTAATCTCACCCCTTCAACCCTAAAATACGCTCATCATGCAAACACGTCCCACAAAGCATTAAAACCTAAAGAAACCAGCAGCCCTTCCACGCATTATTACCCCACCAAACTCACGTCACACTGCCCTCCAAACCAGCAGCTTCAGCGCACTAAACAACCCCCAAACAGCCCTAAAACTGCACTAAAAACAGTCCCAAAAGCTTCCCCAAAACAGTCCAAAAACCGCAGCCCAAACCAGTCCAAATAAACCACAAAACAGTCCCCTAATTACCCTAAAACAGTGACCAGAAAATACAACAAAAACAGCAGCGAAACGGAGTGAAAACAGCAGCCCAAATAGCAAAACAGCGAGGAAAAACATTGGATTAGTGAACCAGAAAAGTTGCGGAGTATCGACCCTTCCGACGGCCGTGTAACGCCCTTTCGTGAGACGAAAAAAGAGGTTAGACCTGAGGGCACCCTTTTTACTTATCTTCATTATTTTTGTTTTATTTATTTTGATATATAATTGCATGAGAGTCGTTTGAGGCATGATGTGATTGTTGGATGAGCGGGATATGTGTTCCCTTTTGTGGTATATCGGATGGAAACCCGGACGTAAATTCCATAGCCGATTCTGAATGGACGGTAGTATGGTCTGCACTCGGGATACAATGCCACGTACCACTTAAGATACACGTATCTCGTCTCATCCAAATTTGTATTTGAGCATGTTATAGTCTTTAGGTTATTTGTTTATTATTTAAAGCATGGTGTGATTTAGTTTGTTATTTATTTGTTAAAGCATGTTTAGGTTGTTCTGTATGCATGTTCTTAGTTTATGATGCGTTTGGGTAATGATTTATACATGTTGATTTAATGGTTCAATATGCTTGTTGTGTTACATTACGTGGAATTATTTGGATGAAAGCATGTTAGATCTAAGTACCCTTGAGCATGATTATTGAGTAGACTTGGTTAGTTCATTGCACAAATTATATCATCACAAGTGACATAAGTAAGGGACCATTCCGAACCCAATGGTTTGTGGTCTTCCCTTGCGAGGGGTGAGTGCGGCCTTAAATCTTTGTCCCGGTTCACACCGGGTGGGGACTCCATGTTATTTCGTACTTCCCAACTAGGCCGCGAGCCTAGAACAGCGTCGTCAAGTTCTGTTGTCTACATGGGGGGCACTGTAACTTCTAGGTTGTGATGTCTGACTGGGCTGTTGAGACTTCTATCTCTAACTTAAATTTGGGTGGTTCCTCCAACCAGGATTATAAGTGTCGGAATAAGGTGTGTAAGGCTTCTTGTACATCCCTAAGGTATTGCACTGTTCCTCATATGTTTCTCTCATCTCACCATATAAAGGACACTCTTGGGCCAAATGGTCACTCTTTTTACACACAAAACATACTTCGTGAGGTTCTAGCTGGGCTACTGCATGCATAGTCTTGTCATCTTTGGATATTAAGGTTCCTATCTGTCTAGTTAATAACTCAACTTGTGCCTTAAGACTATCATCTTCCCTAAAGTGGTGAATGCCTCTACTAGAAGGAGTTGGGTGTGTCCTATCAGTGCTATCAATGGCACTAGGTCCAGTCCAATTGTGAGATTTCTCAGCTAGGTCATTTAAGTACTCTAATGCCTGATCAGGGTCTTTTCGTATAAACTCACCATTGTACATTGTCTCAAAGAATTGGCGCTCTCTAGGGGTTAGACCGTCATAAAAATATCTCACTAAGCGCCAACTCTCATATCCATGGTGAGGGCAACTCGTTAACATCTTTTTATACCTCTCCCATATTTGATAAATGGTTTCATTGTCTTTTTGGGAGAATGTAGATATTTGTCTTTTCAAGGCATTTGTCTTATGGTGTGGGAAGTATTTATTAAAGAATGCATGTGTCATCTCACCCCATGATCCTATTGACCGAGGTCGTAAAGAATACAACCATCTTTTAGCTCTATCCTTAAGGGCAAATAGGAAAAACTTAAGTCTAGTTATGTCTATAGTCCCAAACCGATCATGGAAAGTTGCTACAACCTCTTTAAATTCTCTAATGTGCACATAAGGGTTCTCGTTCTCCAAACCATGAAAGGTTGGGAGATACTGTATCATTCCAGGTTTAAAATATATATATGATGCATTAGGAGGAAACATGATGCATGATGGTGTAGCTGTGCGAACGGGATCGAGGTACTCTTCAAGAGTCCTCATTGGTGGTCTCTCGTACTCACTCATACTGTATGTGCTAGATGTGGATGGTGTAGCAAAAAGATTATCAAACAGACTTTCTGAGTCTGAGTTTTCTTCTTCAATCCTAACAAATCTACCAAACATATCTCTACGTCTAGGCATGTAATTAAACACAAATAAAACTATAATAAAAGAATAAACTATAAATAAATAAATAAATAAAATTCAAAATTAAAATTAAAATTAAAACTGAAGTAAAATTAATGAAATAAAATAAAAAATAAATAAACTAATAATCAAAACTAAACTAAACTAAAACTGAAATTGAAATAAAATAAAATAAATAAGTAAATAATAATAATAATAAATAAGATGGAACGAAGTTACCGCTTTTGTTGTTGACCAAGTAAATCTGCTCATTTTGCTCGTAAACTATCTCCTCGGCAATAGCGCTAAAATTTGATTACGCCCAAAAACTACTTGCGGTTATCGCAGTATAGTTGGGGTGTCGATTCCTCAGAGATATGGTTACAGAGAACTGATTTACTTAAACAAAATGTTAGCAGTGACTTAATGAAAAGATATAGATTGAATTGGTAATTAAAGTAAAGAGTAATAAAAATAATTAAAAGATATCAATGGAGAGAGGCAGCAAAGCATCGAGAATCCCTCTTATATCAAAACCCTATATTCAGTTGTTAATTCATTTTATTACTCAATTGAAGGTTTCACATCCCAAACCAACAATCGGAAGATATTCAATTCTACGCATATTAAATTCTAAGGTAATTGATGATTTATCTTCTCTATGTTAACAACACACAAAGTTATCATTACGACCTATTTAACGTCGATAATATACCCTCAGGCAATACTACAGCAGAAGACCAACTCAAAAAATAATTTTACCAGTCACAACTGGGTTCCCCAATCACACATAGAAAAAGCATGACTGAATCTATATGCAAGTTAAATAAACACAGTTTATGGATTCATAAAACGAAAGATAATAAAGAATGATAAACATCAATTGTATTAAACGTTTAAGAGTATTTAGTAATCAACAACATGAATATAAAAACTTAAATACAAGAGTTCATCATTAGCTTTGCATAGAAGATTATTTCTTCATGGAAGAAAGAGACATAGCATGAAGAGATTGCAGGAGCATCCTGTCTGGTATGAAGTTTCTTCGTTCTTCAATCTCAAAATTATGTTTGTGGCTCTTTGTAGTTTATTTCTTCTCTCTTTCTCTCATCTTTTCTCTCCCTCTAGGGTTTTGGATGAGCTTGGGTTTATATAGAGAAGTCTCGGAGGCCTTATTTGCTTAAAAACGAACTAAATAAAAAACCCTGGAATACGCTTTCGTGTCGCGACATGTGGCCTTTGCACGTCGCGACGAGTGGCCGATTTTCTGGTTTCTCCGATTCTGTGATTCAGCTCTTCCCGTTTGCTTCTAATGCCTCTGCAAGGTCCCGAAATATGTGTAATTGCTCCAATCTTCATGTTCCATTGCTCCCTAATAATAAGACACAAAATAAACTACAATTAAGATTAAATACATGATAATCAAGCCGAATTAGTGATGTTCAAAATACACTTTCATGCACTTATCAAGCAGTGACCTATGTGTTAACGATATTAACACATACAAGTTATTTTCTAAGTTTCATGTGCATATGGTTAATCCATTTCTACCAATAATAACCAAATTTATATTAAAAGAAAATGAATAACCATTATCCAAAAGTTTAGAAACCGAAATCAAATTCATGCGAAAACCAGGAATGAATAACATATTGTTCAAACTTAAATAACTATTATTTGTAAAATTTAAACTGGAAACTCCCACTGCTCTTGCTGAAACGACATCCTATGTCCCGACCCTCATGGTGTAGTCACCTTCAGCAAGGTCCATCCATGAGTCAAGTAGCTGCAAAGAAGAACAAACATGGTTAGTGGCTTCAGAATCAACAATCCAGGCGGATTTATCATCCTCCAATAATAGAGATTCGATAACGAGTAAATCATATTTACTTGTATACTTTTTCTCCTTCAGCTCAGCAAGTATTTAGGAAAATTCCTTTTCCAATGCTCGTTCTTGTTGCAGTGGAAACACTTTCCCTTGGGCTTGGCATCCTTGGAGCCTTTATTGTTCTTCTTCTTCATAGGCTTAGCCTTAGCCTTCCCAGTGTTATTCTTCTTCATCTTTGCAGATTTAGAAGACTCGACAATATTTTACTCAGCATTGGGTTTACGAGGATCTACAAGCATGGACTCGTATAGGGTGAGCTCATTAAGCAGATGGGTCGAAGTAAAAGTCAACTTGTTTATAACATAGTTGCTTTTAAACTGCAGGAAACTCTTCGGAAGAGTTTCCATAATCATGGTCACCTGGTTACGCTCGTCATTACAAGCTCCATGGATTTCGGCAGTGTTGAGATAAGTTATCATCCTCAAGACGTGCTCTCGGACTGATGTCTCATCCTTCATCCTAGCCGTCATCGCTGAGACCATGGCCTCATGACGTTGACGCTCTGAAGGCTGCCCAAACATGCCCTGAAATGACTCCATCATCTGAGATGTTGAAGCCATAGGTTCATGCTTTGCCGCAACAACCTCAAACATCCATGCTAGTAAGTAGCAGCAGGCTTTCTCATTAGCTGCGACCTATTTCTGATAGGCATCGTGCACAGCTTGGCCAGCATTTCTAGCCGGCTCGGGAGGACACTCATCTGTCAGGACAAACTTTAGGTCTTCGCAGACCAAGATGGCGTTCATGTTACTTTTCCACTTAACATAGTTTTCTCTCGTTAATTTGTCATTTAATAGTATTGAAATAATTGGAGAAACCATGGCTGAAAAATGAAATAAATATGCATTTAAAATTCATCGCATATAAAAATCATCAAATAATTTTGGCATAAAATTAAACATGATGCATGAACCATGAATAACGAATTAGAAACCTAAAAGAATTATTATGCCACAGAAATATATCATCCTACAATTAAGTACCGCCGTAGGGTAGGTCAAGTACTTACATGATAGATCGAGATAATCTCAGTCGATTAATATATACGGGAATAACTCTTATTCCTATATTAACCAACTACCGTTTGATTCGATCAAGGAATTTCATTAACAGTTAATTATTCCTTTGTGAGAATGGCCCGCCATTTTGAGATCCTTGGACTTAACAAGTGAAGTGCCATTGTAGGGTAGGTCAGTTCACAAGATACATCTAGAATCTATATCCTCTCAGAATCCAAACCTGATGTTGACCCCAAATGGACATCATCCGTAGGGGGATGAAAGCAAAACCGTCTCGAGGTGCCTTTTGAATCTCACGTTTTCGGACTAACAACGGAGATTGCGGGATATACTGTTGTATATCCCTCTGTTGGACAATTATGACCCATAGTGTCACTATTTGTAAAAGACATTGTGGTTTTTGTATAAATTAACTATGTGACAATGGAAATTGCATTTTATCATTTTGTAATTTGATTACTTTAATATATAAATGATAAAAGTCCTTATGATTAGTTCCGGATTATAGGATATGAGATAGTATCAATCCATAACGGTTTAATCATTAAATATCCATAGTCGTAGTATTATCGAGACTGGACATCGATAATGCGGAATATGCTAGTATTACACTTGTGCGCGTTATGGAAGCTTAACGACATAGTTCTCATATATTTAAATATTGGATACTTATGCAAGTGTGATAGGAGGTTGTGTTTACCGATGGTACGGAAACAGCTTCACTCTGGATAGACCCCGCGGAATCCCATTGGTAGTATGACTATGTGTTTATGGGAATCCGCATCAGGGTAGGTGTATTTGGTCTTAACCTGAGACTTACATCGCTAGTACTTGCGACAATCAATACGCTTTGGTTTTGGTCGTCCAGGACTTTAACAGGTTCTGTGTACGCCTCTTCTGGGTTTATTGAGAATCGTAGTATATTGGGTGTGATGTCAAGATGGAAGTATCACTTTAGTCATATGGAGATGATGATAAAGTAGGATACGAAACTAGTACTCTTAAGTACTGCAGTCATCGGGATAATATGACTAGGTCATGATTATCCGATTAAAGAGACTAGTTGCTTGTGATCCGATATATGCTTCGTACGGGGTAGACACTATTCCAGCCTCAGGCCTTGCATGTGACATATGATGCTAGATCGCAATACGCAATACTATGTATACTACGCATGACATAGATTATATATTCATTTAAGAATATTTCTGGAGAATTGGGTAGGCACGGTGCTTTGCTAGAAGCCAACCATGTCTCGTAAATCTGTAAAAACGTAGTACTAGGTACGTACGTGTTCGGATAGTCCGACGACCGGATTTACTGCCAACATATCCAGGGATCTCGTGGGTCGCTTCCTGAAGATTCACCGATGACGTATGATTCGAACATAATTAATCTAGGATTAATAGATGAGAGATTTTATCTGGGATAAAATACTATTTGAAGAGAGAGAACGATTAATTTGGAATTAATCGATAAAATAATATATTCGATATATTAAACGAAATTAGATTTCGACGCGGAATTAAAATTGGATTTTAATTCGGGCAAACAAATTAATTTAGAATTAATTCGCGAGCGACGTGAATAGTAATTTTGCTAGGCATAATTATTTAATTAAATTTGATTTAATTACGTCACAACGGAAAATTCGTTAATTCGGAATTAGCGAACCCGAGCCCGGGAGTGTTTGCGGGGCCACTCGGATTTTGAATTCAAGTGGGGCCCACATGTCACATCACAAGTCACATCACCTAGTCACTTTGCCTAACTTTTTGGTGATGGAATTTGGTGATGAAATGATGGTGACTTGTAAGACACACAAGTGTGTAAGTAATGATTGACTTAATACCAAATATTTGGTATATCTTTTCTTTTGATTTTTGAAATCAAATTAACAAGTCAAGACATTCATTCTCTCTCTCACAATTCACGCCCACTTCATTTTTTTTCTCTCCTCTTCCTTTTCTTCACTTAGCCGTGAGTTACAAAGGGAAATATAGAAAGTTTGTTGCAAATTTTCTAAGTGCCAGCACACCAAATGAATCATATAAGGTGATAGGGAAACCAATCCTTGAGCTTGGAATTAACAACAAAGCTTGGAGCTTGGATTTCATCCCCAAAGGAGGAGCTTGGCCGAAACTTCAAGGGGCAAAGTTTTGTATTTGACGCATCCAACATCCGATCAAAGTGAGTATTATTCCGCAAATTCTTCTTTGAGTATTCACATGTTTCATTGCTTAAATGATCTTGGGACATCTTAGAAACCCAACACCCGCTCCCACTCACTATTTTAAAATTAAGGTTTCTATTTATAAAATATCTAATATTTTAATTTAACTAGTGTGAATAAATTTATGGCGGCTAAATCATAACTCTTATTTACACTAGTACACTATTAGTGACGTAACAAATTTTAACTCTTAAAAATTATATCACTAATTTCCATTAGTCTCTACTAATTGTATTACTCAATTAAACTAATTTAATTAGAGTGGTATTAGCGACCTATTATATTTTAACTTTTAAAATACTAGAACACTAATTGGTTTAAAATTTTAGAATCCTAAAAAGGTCAAGATTTATATTAAACTATTCAATTAATCTTAGTGTTTTATAAAATCAAATGGTACGTGGAATTATATCCCGAGTGCAAACCACATTACCGTCTATTCGGATTCGGCTATTGAATTTATGTCCGGATTTCTATCCTATATACTAATGGAATTTATTGTGCATTTATTAAGCCCAATATATTAGAATTCAAATTTTAAACCTTAAAACCAATTAATCCAATTAATAGTTTTTCCATGCATATCATATTCTAATTTAAATATTTTAAATCACACAAAATCATATATTATGTCTATAATGACAATGCATCTAAAGCATGTTATGGCATGTGAAAAGCAAGAGTAGGCACCCTAAGCTATATGACATGTTATTCAAACATTTCGAATTAAAACATACATATAACATAAAAATTATTTTGCATTGACCGGGCTCTTATTTTTCCCTATACTAATCTAATTAGTATAAAAATTCCCAAGGCATCCATTGGTCTTCAAATCACGGTCCAAGGTGGTGTTGGCTCATTTTGCGACTTTGGTGCTCCAAATTACAACAATTGAAATTTTTACATTGGAAAATTAAAATACAACAATTGTAAACAAAGGCCTTATGACCTTACATCCCAAAAACAAAACCAACAAAAAAAAAAGCCGGAAAAATTTACGACCAATGCAAAATCCATTCATCACATGAATATTATTTTGTGCCTACTCATCTAAACATGCATATCAATATTTATAAGTCATATAAATATATAAAAAAAATAATTTTAAATGAAAAAGAGAAGGGTTAAGAATATTTTTCAACCTTGCTCTCGATGCCAATTGTAGGAAACGCTTTCCTTGCGCAGCGGAAACGTCTTAGGCACCCGGATCGGACTTGAAATTTTTTTCTTCCCTTCCCACTGAGTGGTCGAATGTTACTGCCACCACCACTGAAATTTTGCTTCAGGTTTAGACAAACTTTCAGGCCCGAAACATCCCCAGAACAGTCCCTGAACAGCCCCGAATAGCTGGACAAAAATTGGACTGTTTGGACCCGATACGTGCCCAGTGCACTGCCGAAACAGCCCCTGAAATGCGCGGACAGTGGCTGTGTTTTAGTTCTGATTTTTCACTTGAAAATAGCCTCAACACAGCCCCAAAACACCACAAAATATTCCCCAAAAAAATTGGATTAAAACAAAATCAAACCGAGTTCCGTTTCACCAAATAAAGGGGCAGCAGTGAGCAAAATAAAGCCTCACTGCCGAGAACATACAAGAATAAGATGAAGATGATTATTTCTTCGACACCATAAAGTCTTCCGAACTATTTCTCGTTATGTGGGCAAGATTCACAATATTAATCCATAAACTATTTAGATATTAAATCACTTATGTTTTGTATTATTTTTCTTCTTTTTCTTTAGTTTTATTTTTCTCAACTTTTGAGAGGATAGAGAAGAAGATGAAAGGTGGCTAGGTTTCAAGAATGAGAGGTTTAGGCAAAAAGAAAAATAGAACTTCTTTTTATACCTAGGGTTATTTGTTTCCAAAACAAACAAAACTCTTCCTCTTCACTCATGCACATAATCGGCCAAGCATTAAAAAATAAAGAATAATTTTATTTTTTTATTAATTTTGTAACAAAAAAATTAACTTTCCATAAAGCCAAAGATGTTACAAAATCAAAAAGATTAATGTCATTATAGATTTGTAACTTCCAAAATTAAATCAATGGTCTCTAAAACCCAATAATTGGAAATTACAACTTTAGCCTTATTAAATTATATCAAATATAATTTAATTTTATTCATTTAATAATTATCATATAATTATTTTAAACCATATATTAACTTTTAATATATAGTTCCAAGTGTGACAAATAATATTTTTAATCATATTAATAATATTTATACATATGTGAGTATATAATTGGATTATCCAATTATACTAAATCCGCTATAGTATATCGAGCTAGCACGGGAACCAAATGTACCTACGGTTCCGAGCTCCAATAATCTCGAAATATCAATTAAGCTCTTAATTAAATATTTCGAATTATTAACTCCGGGTTATTCCACTAAAAATCTGAAGTTGCACTCTCGTTGGCGCAGATGG
Source organism: Zanthoxylum bungeanum (assembly GCA_019454045.1). Classification (NCBI taxonomy): domain Eukaryota; kingdom Viridiplantae; phylum Streptophyta; class Magnoliopsida; order Sapindales; family Rutaceae; genus Zanthoxylum; species Zanthoxylum bungeanum. Next base: position 40,692 of record SKCR01038111.1, read on the forward strand.
TATATTAAGCCGAACCAAGTCGGTGTCCATCGATATAGTCACTACATACGAATTGACCATTCACGAGTATCTCGTAATTAGAGCCGGGTCATAATATCCATTATACCCCTCTAATTATTTATATATTAAGTACCATTGATTCTCTAATGAACGATTTATTCATAACCATTATGAATTTTAATCTTTCTATTCGTAATAGAAAGACTTGCGCGCTCAAACCGTTCAAGTACCGAATCAACCCTTAAGGAAGATACTTCTTTACTTCTCGCAAGAAGGAGTGAACTCCATATCTATGTAAAACGTTCTCAGCTACACAACAGACCATGCCCCCAAAGTACGTAGCTATTGGTCGAGACTGCTACACCAACCTCACCTTTATAAATCAAAGGACATATGTAACATCCCGCCTAAACCAGGATGCTACCGGCAGGGGACAGGCTAAACCCATCTCCATAAGCCTCTGATTTTAGAAAAATTTCGGCATGATGTATTCGTAACATCATGCAACCTGGCCTATAGCCAGCATCCAAATACAACATAAACATAAAATCTCGGCCTCAGGCCGGTATCTCAACATCAATGCAATCTAAGGGCCCATCTAATATGTAATGCAGATATATGAACACAATACAATCAGGGCTCCATGCCCGAAAATGCGTATATGCAAAAACTTGTACAAACTTTAAACTTATATAACTAAACTTATAAACAACTCAATTACTTTACAAATAAACTCATAAACAACTTGACTCTTATTCTCCCAAGACCTGGTGACTGGCTGACTGCAATGCTGCTATCCGGCTCCTCAAGCTCTGGTATCTGTGATCAACCGATCAGGTCATCAACCTGCAAAACTCAAACACTGCTTACTCTTTGCTAATCTAGTTCCGACTTTTAATATAACTATCTTTCTTTGATATCATTGAAATATCATCAAATCGGTTTATTAAAATATTCTTTCTGAAAAACTATTATCTGAAAGTTTCTTTCTGAAAATCATTTGCTGAAAACCTTATTTTTACTCTCTCTTTCTGGAAAAGCTCTTTCTGAAAACTGTAAACTGTATTTGGGGTATCTGCTGAAAACTGGCGCATAGGGGCGTTACGTATCGCCGTCCCCCCATACGCCCTAGAGCTAGATATGCAAATCCATGACATTGAGGCGTTACGTATCGCCGTCCCCCAAAGCATGCCATACCTGCCCTGAAACTAGTGGTCTTGGGGCGTTACGTATCGCCGTCCCCCAAGCCACAACTAGAACTGGGGTTGCAAATCTATGCTACCGCCCAAGCTCTGAACTGGAGATCAGGTACACGATCCTATGCCGCCATCCTGTCTCATAAACTAGGATCTAGGGGCGTTACGTATCGCCGTCCCCCTAGTCCTCTACATGTGCACATGTCTCTGTAACCGTCAATTCCATAATATCCGTCAATTCCAAACTGTCTCAAGTTGCATACTGGGGTGAGTTTTTTTCCCTCATGCCCCGAAAACATAAACTAAACTCATAATCTGTATTTCAAAACTGTGAAAACATTTTCTAAAATACTTTTCTTTAAAAACCCTTTTTGAATTTCCAGAACCATTCTTTATTTCAACTTAATTCATGAAAGTCATAATGCACAACATGCCTATACATTTCTTATGCTTTCAGAAATCACAGCCATATTTTATTATATGCTCATCTCATACAATCATATATGTTCATACATTCTTTCATGCATATCTATGGTACATTGAAATTGTTTATATACATATATGCTCAATACATATACAAAACTTACCTTTATATAGTCATACTTATATGTACTTACATGCATATGTCTATCAACATGCTCATACAAACAATTTTAAATTTCAGTTCTATATCATCCTACACTTACTCTATTCTTAATATACTTTGCATGCAGCCACCAAATTCACTTTTATTATAAAATGTCACAATCTTGTAAGCATATGCAGTCTAAGGTGTTTTTCGTACTTATAATATCATATATTTATACTCAAACTATTAGGCTTTATCATTATGATAACATTCGTCTGCAGCTTATTTATATCATTACTCACACATCTCAAAGGGCTGTATATATTAACACTTTAACAATTCTTAATTTATTGTTATTATGACTCAATACGCATATAATCAATACCATTACCACATACATAACTTACCTACCATACTTCACATTTATAAAACATAAACCTTACCAAATAAACATTCCATAATCATGCTGCACTCAAACTCTCTTGCTCATCATAATAAGTTACTCAACCACCTCATAGCTATAAACCCATACATAATGGATTCAATTCACTTGTTCTTAACATTATTAGTTATATTCAATTACAACATCCATTTATCCTTTTGATTTCGTCTATCTTATACCATAATCGACTTATCGATACAGTTCTATTAGTTGTTTATCCGAGTGAAGGTTCTATTAACTCTTGTTTATTCTTTGTTTGCATTAACCTGACAGCTCAAAATGCCACATTCCCTCACCAATCAACCAAAACAGCCCCGCTCCCTCCCTAACCTAACCTTGCCGAAATCATCAGCAATCTCAAGCCACTATTGTTTTGCTTCAATTCATCAACCTACTTACTGAAAATATTTCTAACTATAACAACCAACATTGATTTGATATTATGCATATTAACTCCTCAAACAGATTTAATCATCAAACATTGCAAAGAACACAACAATTCACAATACCACACTTAATAATTATCAAATTATAATTCTCCAGCAAACAGAAAACACAACAACAATAAATCTGAATATACATAATCTCTTTACAATTATACACATTTCCACACCTCGATAATACTGCATTTGATTTTTCCACTAAATCTAATCTAACATAAGGCCATTGCAGAATCAATTCTATTCTTATTACTAAGTTTCGTTTTTTTTTTTTTTAATAGAAGCAACTCAGTTTAACTTTACCATAAACTGGATTAAACAAAATTGACTGCAGATCTTGGCATTAACAGCTTTAAATCATAGTAAACTCAAAATCGAATGAACTAACTAAACTGTCAAATTCCCCAAATTCTAGGGTTAAAAGCCGATTCTTCTTTTTCTTACTATCAAATTAATTTCTTTTTAATTCAGAAAGTTTCTTCTACTTTCATGCTAAAATGCCTAGTTTAAATCACTTTTAACCTGATTCTAATTCATTATTTTACCCAATTCGAATTTCATTTCAAAACCCAAATTATTAAATCCATCGAAATCAAGGAATTCATAGCATATAGTGTACTTACTAATTGTATCCCTGACTGAAATCAAAATTCCAATTGCAGGATCTCTCTTCCCTCTTTCTCCATTTCTCTCGACTTCAGCCCCTCTCTCTTCCATTTCTTCTTCTTGGCTTCGGCTTCTCTGTTTCTCTCTAATCTCTCTATCGGTCTTCTCTCTCTGTTTCTTATTTCCTTTCGGCCTCTCTTCTCTCTCTCTTCCTCTCTCTCTTTCTTTCCCTTTCTCTCGGCCTGATCTTTCTTCTCTGTTTCTTTCTTCGGTCTTCTTCTTTCTGTTTTCGGTCTGTACCCCGTGTGTGTTGTATGTGAGCTGTATTTGTGTTAGGCGTGTGAGTGTGTTTATATGAGTCACGTGTGTGTGTGTCTCGTGATAGAGTGTAGAAGTGTCTAGGGTTTGTTTTCTTTTATTATTTTATTATTTGTGTGATAATTATCAACTTGGTCCCTCTAATTTAATTCCATATCATTCTATAACTAATCTCTTATAAAAATTCCCATTTAGCAAGAATTCACCCCGCGTTCGGATGCGGCCTCACGCGCGAGAAATAAATTTCACGCTAACATACTAAAATAAATATGGGATGTTACATTCACCCCTCCTTATATAGGATTCGTCCTCGAATCCTGACCTGGGCATATAAGATGTCAAACACATATATACATTTTCTTATCCACTCATCGTACATAGACATGTTACATTCATATACACATATCATTCATAGTTATTAGGCATTCACAGTCATCATACATTCATTCATTTCTCATTATCATGCTTATTAATTTCATTTTCATAGTGCAATCATCCATAACAAATTTATTCTCATATGAGAGACCGATATGGTCTACATGAAATACATATTTACTGAGATCGTCGAATAGCCAGCAGCTGCAGTCACCGACACACTATAAACCTATGCTCTGATACCATCTTTGTAACATCCCGCCTAAACCAGGATGCTACCGGCAGGGGACAGGCTAAACCCATCTCCATAAGCCTCTGATTTTAGAAAAATTTCGGCATGATGTATTCGTAACATCATGCAACCTGGCCTATAGCCAGCATCCAAATACAACATAAACATAAAATCTCGGCCTCAGGCCGGTATCTCAACATCAATGCAATCTAAGGGCCCATCTAATATGTAATGCAGATATATGAACACAATACAATCAGGGCTCCATGCCCGAAAATGCGTATATGCAAAAACTTGTACAAACTTAAACTTATATAACTAAACTTATAAACAACTCAATTACTTTACAAATAAACTCATAAACAACTTGACTCTTATTCTCCCAAGACCTGGTGACTGGCTGACTGCAATGCTGCTATCCGGCTCCTCAAGCTCTGGTATCTGTGATCAACCGATCAGGTCATCAACCTGCAAAACTCAAACACTGCTTACTCTTTGCTAATCTAGTTCCGACTTTTAATATAACTATCTTTCTTTGATATCATTGAAATATCATCAAATCGGTTTATTAAAATATTCTTTCTGAAAAACTATTATCTGAAAGTTTCTTTCTGAAAATCATTTGCTGAAAACCTTATTTTTACTCTCTCTTTCTGGAAAAGCTCTTTCTGAAAACTGTAAACTGTATTTGGGGTATCTGCTGAAAACTGGCGCATAGGGGCGTTACGTATCGCCGTCCCCCCATACGCCCTAGAGCTAGATATGCAAATCCATGACATTGAGGCGTTACGTATCGCCGTCCCCCAAAGCATGCCATACCTGCCCTGAAACTAGTGGTCTTGGGGCGTTACGTATCGCCGTCCCCCAAGCCACAACTAGAACTGGGGTTGCAAATCTATGCTCCACCGCCCAAGCTCTGAACTGGAGATCAGGTACACGATCCTATGCCGCCATCCTGTCTCATAAACTAGGATCTAGGGGCGTTACGTATCGCCGTCCCCCTAGTCCTCTACATGTGCACATGTCTCTGTAACCGTCAATTCCATAATATCCGTCAATTCCAAACTGTCTCAAGTTGCATACTGGGGTGAGTTTTTTTCCCTCATGCCCCGAAAACATAAACTCATAATCTGTATTTCAAAACTGTGAAAACTTTTCTAAAATTTTCTTTAAAATTTCTTTAAAAACCCTTTTTGAATTTCCAGAACCATTCTTTATTTCAACTTAATTCATGAAAGTCATAATGCACAACATGCCTATACATTTCTTATGCTTTCAGAAATCACAGCCATATTTTATTATATGCTCATCTCATACAATCATATATACTCATACATTCTTTCATGCATATCTATGGTACATTGAAATTGTTTATATACATATATGCTCAATACATATACAAAACTTACCTTTATATAGTCATACTTATATGTACTTACATGCATATGTCTATCAACATGCTCATACAAACAATTTTAAATTTCAGTTCTATATCATCCTACACTTACTCTATTCTTAATATACTTTGCATGCAGCCACCAAATTCACTTTTATTATAAAATGTCACAATCTTGTAAGCATATGCAGTCTAAGGTGTTTTTCGTACTTATATATCATATATTTATACTCAAACTATTAGGCTTTATCATTATGATAACATTCGTCTGCAGCTTATTTATATCATTACTCACACATCTCAAAGGGCTGTATATATTAACACTTTAACAATTCTTAATTTATTGTTATTATGACTCAATACGCATATAATCAATACCATTACCACATACATAACTTACCTACCATACTTCACATTTATAAAACATAAACCTTACCAAATAAACATTCCATAATCATGCTGCACTCAAACTCTCTTGCTCATCATAATAAGTTACTCAACCACCTCATAGCTATAAACCCATACATAATGGATTCAATTCACTTGTTCTTAACATTATTAGTTATATTCAATTACAACATCCATTTATCCTTTTGATTTCGTCTATCTTATACCATAATCGACTTATCGATACAGTTCTATTAGTTGTTTATCCGAGTGAAGGTTCTATTAACTCTTGTTTATTCTTTGTTTGCATTAACCTGACAGCTCAAAATGCCACATTCCCTCACCAATCAACCAAAACACCCCCGCCCTCCCTCCTCCTAACCTCCTGCCGAAATCATCAGCAATCTCAAGCCACTATTGTTTTGCTTCAATTCATCAACCTACTTACTGAAAATATTTCTAACTATAACAACCAACATTGATTTGATATTATGCATATTAACTCCTCAAACAGATTTAATCATCAAACATTGCAAAGAACACAACAATTCACAATACCACACTTAATAATTATCAAATTATAATTCTCCAGCAAACAGAAAACACAACAACAATAAATCTGAATATACATAATCTCTTTACAATTATACACATTTCCACACCTCGATAATACTGCATTTGATTTTTCCACCACTAAATCTAATCTAACATAAGGCCATTGCAGAATCAATTCTATTCTTATTACTAAGTTTCGTTTTTTTTTTTTTTTAATAGAAGCAACTCAGTTTAACTTTACCATAAACTGGATTAAACAAAATTGACTGCAGATCTTGGCATTAACAGCTTTAAATCATAGTAAACTCAAAATCGAATGAACTAACTAAACTGTCAAATTCCCCAAATTCTAGGGTTAAAAGCCGATTCTTCTTTTTCTTACTATCAAATTAATTTCTTTTTAATTCAGAAAGTTTCTTCTACTTTCATGCTAAAATGCCTAGTTTAAATCACTTTTAACCTGATTCTAATTCATTATTTTACCCAATTCGAATTTCATTTCAAAACCCAATTATTAAATCCATCGAAATCAAGGAATTCATAGCATATAGTGTACTTACTAATTGTATCCCTGACTGAAATCAAAATTCCAATTGCAGGATCTCTCTTCCCTCTTTCTCCATTTCTCTCGACTTCAGCCCCTCTCTCTTCCATTTCTTCTTCTTGGCTTCGGCTTCTCTGTTTCTCTCTAATCTCTCTATCGGTCTTCTCTCTCTGTTTCTTATTTCCTTTCGGCCTCTCTTCTCTCTCTCTTCCTCTCTCTCTTTCTTTCCCTTTCTCTCGGTCTGATCTTTCTTCTCTGTTTCTTTCTTCGGTCTTCTTCTTTCTGTTTTCGGTCTGTACCCCGTGTGTGTTGTATGTGAGCTGTATTTGTGTTAGGCGTGTGAGTGTGTTTATATGAGTCACGTGTGTGTGTGTCTCGTGATAGAGTGTAGAAGTGTCTAGGGTTTGTTTTTTTTTTATTATTTTATTATTTGTGTGATAATTATCAACTTGGTCCCTCTAATTTAATTCCATATCATTCTATAACTAATCTCTTATAAAAATTCCCATTTAGCAAGAATTCACCCCGCGTTCGGATGCGGCCTCACGCGCGAGAAATAAATTTCACGCTAACATACTAAAATAAATATGGGATGTTACAACATAGTCTGCCATGCATGAGTTCGTAGTACACTCAGGATTAAGATAAATCCATATATGACCATCTAGTATATCAAAATGACTTTTTTTATTTAACGGATTTTATAAGAATGTAATTTTCATCTGGGTCGAGTCCTATATGATCACATCATACAAGGTGCCTCCATTCTCATGTCTCTACATGGACGATCCCGGATCAAGATCGTCATACAAATATAGAATGGACCGCAGGTACAGATAAACCACAAACAAAGTACCCGCTTTGTTTTCTCTCAATGGACTATTTAAGATTACTAACTTCAGTCTTAAATCCTCTTGTGTATGACACTCATACACTAAGTCTGAAGGTAAATAAGTAATCTATGGTATTAAAGATAATTTATAATATGTGAAAATTAAACAAGCACTTTGATAAATGAATAATGCATTATTTTATTTCAAAACATATATAAAGTCGTTTACATTACATGCAGCTCTAGGGCATACATCCCAACATTATTCATGTCAGATTGTAAAATGTAATATTTCAATAGAAAATTAATATAAAATTGAGATAGCTGAACGAGAAATTCAAATGAGATCTGAATTGACAATAATTAAAGGACGTTTTTAGGATCTAATAACTACATTTGTGTTATTTTCTTTTATAATTTATTTTTACTTAATTATCATATTTGCATTCTATTGTTTTATTCACTTGTTTATTATTACTTATTCATTTATTTTTTCTTTTCATTGCATCACATATTTAAATTTAGCATATAATATGTATTTAAGCTGCATGAAATATTGGTATCGATCATCTAGCGGTAGATTAAATTGAGAGTCTCAATCACCTTCACTGTCAGTCAAAATGACCAATAACCAAGATGAAAATCTAGTTGATCAGGTAGAACATGAGTCATAATATAATGATCTTAATCATTCTATAACACTTAGAGAATACATGAATCACACTAGGATATGATTACTGTCTTGCATTGTTTTCCCTTAAATGCATCATGTTTCAATTTCAAACCTCGTGTCATCCAACATTTACCCATATTGCATAGTCTAAAATCAGAAAATCTTTATCAACTCTTAAGGGAATTTGAAGAGGTATGTAATATATGCACAGACCAAAATTACAGCATAAATATAATTCGACTCAATTTTTTTCCCTTTTCTTTAAAGGATAAAGATAGAATTTGGCTACAAAACCTTAGGTCGGAATCAATCAAAACATGTGATGATTTGTAAGAGTAATTTCTGAAAAAAAAAATTATTTCATCCGCACATGACTCATTTAAAAAGAGTATCACAACTTTCGCACAACAGTCGGGGGAATCACTTACCAATGATATGAGAGATTTAAAGAAATGTTAAATGTTTGTCCACATTATTGGTTTGAAACATATAGGTTGGTTTCCTATTTCTACGAGGGTTTAACACCTAAAAGTAGACAAGTAGTGAAAATGATGTATAATGGTGAATTGAGGGACAAAAGTCCCGAAGATGCACTAGATTACCTAGAACACATTGCAGAGAATGCACAACATTGAGACATAGTTGGCACTTATGAGTCGTCTGTTAAACCACAGTCATTTAGTATAGCCATGTTTAACCTTAGGGAAGACTATGAGGAAAAGTGACCATGTTAAGTCAATTCAAGAAATTACATGTCATATCTATAATTCAAATGAATATGTCACACAAATTTTTCTAACCTTGTCAGCTTTGCAAGAATATATTCATGACCAAATCAGTTTCATAAACACCTTCAAGAGACCAAATCCAAACCCATACTCCCAAACCTACAATTCTGGTTAGAGAAACCATTCAAACTCCAGTTTGAAGAATGATAACCAAGTTACACAATCATCGCAACAACCTCCGCATGTATACCAAAATTTCCAAAATTCTCAAAATTATGCACCATATGTCCCACCTCTTAGGAAAACCTTTGAGGATGTCTTACATGCATTCATTAAGAAACAAGAAGCCATCAATAACCTAATCGTGCAAACATTGAGCGATTTAAAAGATAAATTTGCTAAATTCACATTTCCATTAACCATTCATGAGAAATGAAAGTTTCATACACAATCACAATCGAACCCCAAGAGTCATCCAAAACCCCTACGAGTGTAGTTCTGGTAGTCAACACGTAGAGCAAGTTAAATCACTTATTACTCTTCGTAGTGGTAAAGTCATCAGAAGACGTATTCTTGAACCTCGTAATGTTGAAAATGAGTCAAATTCGGAGGGTAAGGAATAAGTTGATGAACCTGTACCTATCATTGAGAATAATTATTTTTCACATGCACCTTTATTTCCTCCAACATTGAAAAAAATGAAGACTTAAACATCAATATTCAAAAATATATAAAATATTCAAACAGATGAATATCAATATTCCTTTGTTAGATGTCATCAAATATGTACCATCTTAAGCCAAATTTCTGAAAGACTTAAGCATTGTCAAAAGAAAACATTAGGTAAGACATAAATCTTTTATAGCTGAACTGGTAAGTTTCATTCTTTCAACTAATAATACTTTTAAATACAAAAACTATGGTTGTCCTATTATTTCTTGCATTATTAGAAATCCTAAAATTGAATATGCATTACTTGATCTTGGAGCTAGTGTTAATTTGCTTTCATTCTCGGTTTTCCAACAATTTAATATTGGTGAGTTAAAACCAACTTAAACCATTTTTTTACTTGTCGATAGATCAGTTAAGGTACCAAAAGAAATGTTGAAATGTGTGTTATTACAAGTTGATAAATTCATATATCATGTGAATTTATTGTCATTGAAACACTACCAGTAGCAGACAGTTACAAACCAATTCATGTAATACTGAGTCTTTTATTCTTAACAACAACTAATACTTTAATTAATTATAGGAATGGAATCATGAATCTGTACTTTGGCAATATGACATTAAAGCTTAAGATTTTTAACATGTGTAAGCAATCATACAATGAGGACAGTGAAAATGAGAACATGGAACTAATTGATCCAATTTTGGAGGAACATATTCAACATGAGAGTTTATCTGACCCTATGGAAATCCGTACGTCTAATTTTCTTGAATTAAGTATGCAATTTGATCCGGATATTTCTAATGATTTCTCTTTACTTGATTCTATACATGTACTAGAAGACGATGGAGAGAAACAAAATTCTAAGGAATTATAAACACTTGAAGAAGAGAAATAAAAATATGCACCCAAATTAGAATTAAAGACTTTCCTGAAGGATTAAATGCACATTTTTATGAGATGAACAAACTTATCATGTGGTAATTTCTTCTTCTCTTACAAGCGATCAAGAAGTCAAGTTGCTAAATATTTTGGAAAACATAAACGGACAATTGGATGGGCTTTAAAATATACAAAAGGCAGTAATCATGTGATATGCACATATAATACGTTTACAAGATAATTCCAAGACATATCGTCAACCCTAAAGAATATTAAACCCTCACATGAAAGAATTGGTAAAAATAGAAGTCCTTAAACTTCCGAATATAGGCATTATCTATTATATTTAAGATAGTAAATGGGTAAGCCCTACACAAGTTGTGCCTAGAAGTATGGAATAATTGTCTTCAAAAATTATAAAATAGAAGTAAATCTAACTCGATTCTCATCTAATTGGCGTATGTGCATTGATTATAGAAAATTGAATGACGCAACTAGAAAAGACCATTTTCCTTTATCATTTATTGACCAAATTTTGGAAAGACGGCATAACATCTCTACTGTTTCTTTCTTGATGGTTACTTGGGTTATTATCAAATTCTCATAGCTTTATAGGACCAGGAAAAGACCACATTCACATGTCCTTTTGGAACATTTGCATTTAGAAAAATGTCATTTGAACTTTATAATGCACCGGAAACATTCCAATAATGCATGTTAAGTATATTTAGTGATATGGTTGAACATTATTTAGAGGCCTTTATGGATGATCTAACTGTTTTTTGGAACTCATTTGATAATTGCTTGAATAACTTGGAAAATATTTTGAAAAGATGTGAAGAAAAATGACTTGTGTTAAACTGGGAAAATATCATTTCATGACTAATTCATTAATTATTTTGGGTTACATTGTGTCATTAAAAGGTATCAAGGTTGACAAGATAAAAATAGAGGTTATCTCCAAATTGCCACCACCAAACACAGTCTGGGAAATTCGTTTCTTTTTAGGACATGCATGATTTTATAGGAGGTTCATTAAAGACTTTAATATCATATCTAGACCATTGTGTAACCTTCTATTAAAAGATGCAATATTTGAATGGATAGAAGATTGTCAAAAATCATTTGAAAAGATTATTAGTCTTTTAACTTCTGCTCTTATCATGCAATCTCATGATTGGTACTTGCCTTTTGAGCTAGTTTGTGATGTCAGTGGCTATGCAGTTGGCGCAGTGTTAGGACAGAGAAGAGAAGGTAAGCCATATGTAATTTATTACGCAAGTAGAACTTTAAACAGCGCACAAATAAATTACGCCACATAAAAAAAACTACTTGCTGTAATATTTGTATTGGATAATTTTCAATCATATTTAATTGGTTCATCAACCGTTTTTTATTCTGATCATACTATTGTTATATATTTGATATCTAAACAGGATGCAAAGCCACGATTACTACGATGAATTTTACTGCTTTAAGAATTAAATCTCAAAATCAAGGACAAAAAAAGAGTAGAGAATGTAGTAGTAGATTATTTATCGAGACTTACAAATGATTCATTAATTGACACAACTCCTATCAATGACTCTTTTCCTAGTGATTTTTTTATTTTCTATAAATACAATGCATTGATATGCTAACATTGTCAATTTTTTTACAACAGGAAAAATACCCTCAAACTGAAGTAATCAAGATAAGAAGAAATTTTTTACCGAAGTCAATAAATTCTACTGGGATGATCCATATTTGTTCAAGTATTGCTCTGGTCAGATTTTCCGACGATACATGTCGGACAATGAGATAAGTAGTGTTATTAAGTTTTGTCAAGTATGCGAATGTCATTTCTTATCTAAAAAAGAGCTGTAAAAATCTTACAGTGTTGATTTTATTGGCTCATCTTATTTAATGATACATATACTTCTTGCAAAACTTGTGAAAATTATCAAAAATTAGGATCCATTTCTAAAAGACGCATGATGCCTTTAAATCACATCATTATCATCAAAGTTCATTTCCACCGTCATTTGATTTTTTTGTACATTTTAATTGCAGACGATTACGTCTCAAAATGGGTTGAGAAGATTCCTTATCAAAATAATGATCATAAAACAGTGATTAAATTTTTAAAGGAAAATATTTTAAGTCTATTTGGAATCTCTCGGGCCATTATAAGTGATGGAGGTGAACACTTTTGTAACAAGTCTTTAATGAAAATTTATGAAATTACAAATAAAGTTTCTACCTCCTATCACCCTCAAATAAATGGTCAAGTTAAACTAGAAAATAGAGAAATCAAACAAATATTAGAAAATAAGGGTCAACCCAAATCACAAAAATTGATCTCTTCGACTGAATGATACACTTTGAACTTACCAAACAGCTTACAAAATATCTTTGGGGATGTCTCTCTATCGTCTAGTTTATGGAAAACCTTATTATTTGCCTGTAGAACTTGAGCATAATGCTTATTGGGTTATTAAAGTATTCAATTCAAACCTTGAAAATGTCAGCCATGAATGCAAATTATAATTAAATGAACTTGAAGAGTTAATGAATGATTCATATGAGAATGTGAAAATTCTTAAAGTAAAAACTAAAACTTTTCATGATAATCGAATTTCACAAAAAATATTTAAAATTGGTCAAAAACTTTTACTCTATAATTCTCGTCTTCATTTATTTTCTGGAAAATTGAAATCCAAATGAAGTGGCATATTTATTGTGAAGCACGTTTATCCATATAGAGCTATTGACATTGAGAGCCGTAGGGATGGTGATGTATTCAAAGTAAATTGACAATGTTTGAAATCATTTTTGGAGTGTTCAAATTTTCAAGAATCTTTATTTTTTTCAAACCCAATGTACTGTGATTGATGCATTCTAATTTTTTATTTTTTTCATTTTCTTTTATTTTTGTCTAATTTTCATTTTTTTTTCTTTGTGTTTTGTAGTATTTTCTTAGTGTCAGTCTTGCACCTCGATTAAATAGCGGATAACGGTACTTTGCGACTCTAAGTCAATTCTTTTAATTTCCTAAAATTACTGATACCTTACAATCAAGGCATTGAATAAAATCTCATAAAACTCCCAAATATTTTCATTCTCTCCCTCAAAATGCTCTGACGAAAATTTACAAAGCACGTACTGCAAGAATCGAGCTTCTTATGATCAATGGTATTATTAATGATAATTGTTGGGTAATTGAATAAGGGTTCATTTGGCAGGTGAATTGTCTAATTCATTCATCTCTTACATCCCTTATTTGGGAAAAAAACACATATGTTAAGAAACGTAATGCTAAACAATTATGTGTTTGTTATAAATGCACATGTTGGACGTGCAACACCCGTTGTCATCATTTAGGAATGATTTTTGAAAATTGTGAAGATAAAAATCAATTCATTAGAGATGGCTTGATTAAGAAGTCATTAGATGATATATCATTGACTCTTGAAATGCATCCTAGTGGACATGTGCATAGAGTGATTCGCAATTTACATACACAATTTAAAAAGAAAGACAATAATACAACCTTGGGAATCTAATTTAAAAGACAGTGTTTGCCAATTTGTAAGAAAATTGGATGAGAAGCATATCACCGACCTATAGAGGTATTCAAGTCGTTATTGGACGTAAAATTAGAGGAAGATGTGAGCAACAATCACAACTACCAGTACATATTATTTCAAATAACTGTTTTGATTTCCTTTATTTTAAATTACTATTTCGATTTACTTTAATTTACTATTTTGATGTCCTTTACTTTAATTTTTTTGAAAATATCTAATTTTTTTTACTTTCACGATTTATTATACTACTCATCTGACAATTATCATTTAACATATACCGGTGCCTTTATTACTCACCATTTTTCAGGATCTATAAATACAATTCACCATTTCACTCTTCGACACATCTAAATAAGAGAGAGTGCAAAAAAAACATAAAACTTCAAGACGACGAGTCACTAATATTTGTGTATTTTGTGGATCCGACTTTGGAAATAAACCAGACTTTGTTGAGGCCGCAAAAGAATTGGGCAGGGTTATGGCGGAAAGAAATATGAATTTAGTATATGACAGTGGTAATCTTAGATTGATGGGATGTGTTTCAAAGGTCGTGCAAGAAGGTGGCAGTCAAGTTTTATAGATCACACAAAAATTTTGGCAGACGAAAACCTCATTGGTAAAACAAATGGAGAAAAATATATTAGCTCACGTATATCTGAAAGTCTTACTTAAATGATTAATAATGTTGATGTTTTTATTACTTTACCAGGCGGACTGGGCACTTTGGAAGAAATATTCACAGTTGCGTCATAGACGAATTTGAACATTCACCAAAAACTCATTGTACTATTAAATGTAAATCATTTTTTCAATTTTCTTTTAGTATTTCTTGAGGATGCACTCACATTAAGGTCTTGGGTTCGAATCCATGGAGTACATTTCTTGTAAGAGCTTGGGACTACCGGGGGTTTTGTCTGCTCTACTTAAGCCCAGAAGGGGTGGTTTAAGGGTGGCAAAAAAGCTCGGGCCCAGCCGAGCTTTGGCCCGACCCGAGGTCAAAAAACTCGGGCCGAGCTTTAAAATGGGCGGCCCGGCCCGGTCTTAAAATAAATAAAAAATTATATATATTTATATAATATATATATTTATATAATAAATTTTATATATATATATATATAAATTTTTATATTAAAAAAATCGGGCAGGGATTTTCTTGGGCCCGGTCCTAAATGATAAGCCCGGCCCGAGCCCGACCCATTGCCACCCTTAGGGTGGTTTGGTGGCGGGGTTTCCAACTATTCAAAAAAATTATTGAGGATACTAAAAAACTTAGGATCATTTCGAAACCAGCAAAAGATAGTGTCCTTACTAACTCGAGCAATTAAGTCAATATGGACGTCTTGCCTAAGCATGCAGTGATTGTTCGCGTAAACTGGTGGAGCTTGAGTTGGTTTTTTTTAAAAAAGTTAATAAGTTTGATTTTGTAACCTCTCTAACTCGAGCAATTAAGTCTGTAGGGGTATCTTAACATCTAGTGTCTTAAAACCAAATGGCATGAAAGTCACTGGCCCAAAGCTCGTTACATGGGTTAAAGAGAAAGCTTAAGGGAATCAGACATTTTTTTGACATATGAGATCCAAACAATTAAATCATTATGGGTGTCTTAACACCTAATGCCCTAAAATCAACTGGTTTTGGAGTCATTGGCCCAAAGCTCGTTACAATGATTGATGATGTATTATTTAAAAAAAAAACTATATGTATACATATATAAATAAACTACTATTGCAAAAAAGGTGTGAACTCTGATATAATTTTAGGACAAAAATATTATTTTTTTAATAAGACCCAAGAATATTGTGGGCACAATGAATTGATTAATATTTTGTCTCATGTGTGTATGGAAGAATAGTAAAAAGTATATAAGGATTTTCTTATTTGATAATTTAGAAAGAAAGAAAATAATTATTAAGTTGAATAAGAAAATGTCTTTTAATTTTTTCACTTAAATTAATAGGCACTAATAATAAGTTGATTGGGGTGTGATAAATATTAAAAAGTGTACATTTAATAAAAGAGAAATGAATCATTTTACACTTGTAGTTTTATTAATACTCTTAACTTAGCACATTTGTGAAATAATAATTAAATTTATGTTTTATTTATGTTTTATTGTGTTTTTTGATTATTGTGTAGGCAAAATTTTACTTTTGATACTTAAGAGAAAAATAAATATGGATTTCGAAAGCCCGGAAGCCCAAGGAAGCATGGAGATTGAGTTCGAATAAAATATAAAATGATTGACTATGTTGATTCGTTGTTGGATGAGCTTATCGTAGAACTAACTATACAAGATAATATTCATTAAAAACTAATAATAATAATTGACTTGGAAAATGACAATTCACCTTTCGATGGATTTTCATATTTGCAATTGTACTTTTATTATAAATAGAGGTGTCCATCACCTCAATCATCAGCTTCCTCCATATTCTCTCTCGAGAATTTGTGGAGAGTTTCAGCTCTTGTGTGTTTATTTTTCAATCTTTGTTGTAATTTATTTCACTTTAGTTAATAAACATATGTTATTTTTATTCATATCATGAGTAGCTAATTTACATCTAGTTGGGGTAAAAGGGTGAAGCTAATTTACATTTAGATGATTTGTACTTATGTTATAAATATAGATGTGTTATTTCCTAATTAATATTTATATTTTTTTTTATTTCTTGTTTATGTGGGAGTCTTGACTATCTGTAGACAATCCTTAGATTTACCGCCGTGGATCCATATTGACTGGTACAGATAATACATGAATCTCATAATTTATGTTATTTTCTATTTATTTTTATTATTTATATGAGAGTCTTGACTCATTGTAGACAGTCCTTAGGCCTGCCGTGATGAACCTATATTCACTAACACAGATAATACTTGGACCTCATAATTTATGTTATTACTTATTTAATTTATGTACTTTTCTCATCTATGTAAGAGTTTTGACTCTATGTAGACAGTCCTTAAGTCTGTCATGGTGGACTCATATTGACTATCACATATAATACTTGATCTCCATAATTTATGTTATTGTCTAATTAATATTTATATCTATCTCGTTTATGTACTTAATCATGAAATAAATTAATTGGAAAATAATAACAGTTTATGTGTTATAAAAAGTAAAATTATTTTTATATTTGAAACACCAAGAGTGGATTTTCTAGCATCAGTATTTTATTTTATTAATGCAGTCCAATTTAAATGTTCACTACTTTTTTTAATTTAATCTTTTATTTTATTACTCGTATTGTTATTTTATTTTACTAAATTTATTCCTTGTGGATCGACCCCGGACTCACATGGTTATTAAATTACTCCGACACTCTTATATTTGAGAGTAAAGAACTACTTTATGAGTGTGTCAAAAATACCCCAACATGTGTAACGTTACAAATAATCCATATTATTCGTAATTAATTGTCTCAGTGCTCTACGATTATACCTTATTAGTGGGACTCTAGGTTCAGGTATATCTATCACGAAACACATTTTTTGTCTATAATTTTCCCACTCACAAATTATGACGATCACTGATAACCACGTTGAACCATACAAGTCGAATTCTAAGCATATCGAATAATCCTTCCATCATGAGCTATCCGAATTATACATGAGATATAGATGAGAGCGTCAAATCTTCGTAGTGTATAATTCATATATGTATCGCGACATATTCGTGATTCTTTAGATAAATATTCAGAACTCATTTTCGCGGTATACTTCGGCCAAGGATTTAAAGAATCACGCAATGTATACCTAAGTCCCGCACACTCGACTGGCATATCCTCTTTGGATACATCACATGATATCGTGGTATCTCAAGTCAAAGGACTAACTATGCTACTCGACTCGAGAAAATTTCCATTGATGTTGGTATGTCATCTATTAGAAATTCTTCTGGTGAGTCGTTTAGTGCTCATTAAATAAACATATATATGTCTATACAAGTCTCTCAGGACTCATGATTTATTGGGACAAACCATCGGACCAAGTCTCGATATACGACATGTACTGAACTCAACGAATTTTACTAACCGACCGATGTCAGCAAATCTTGACCATGAACTTTATTTGAGAATATACCACAAGTAGTGACAGCTCTCAATGTAAATTACAAACCTCATTGTAATTGTATAACTATTGTATATTCTTGGGTCTTTGTCTAATATATACATCACTAAACCTCAATTAGTTTCAATCTAATCAAAATAAGATCGAATGTGTATATAAAAGACAAGATGTGTTACCATTAAATAGATAATAAAATGAAAATATGATTGCTCGTATTCATGAACTTGTCATAAGTACGATACGGATTGACGCTCAGAGAACCAACCCCAATAGTATGATGTACCCGAGAATATCTCTGTTAAAAGGTAAAAAGGTCTCAAATATTGCAACATCTTTTCTGCCAACTGTCATTCCTCATTAGAGTGCAAACTTTTATATTGTGGCTCAACTGCGTGTAGGCGAGAAAACATATTTTTATACCTCACTGCAACATAAAGCATACAAATATGGTGTTCCACCTATTTGAACAATCAAACACAAACTTTTTATCATCTATAATTTGCAAGTGACGTACAAATATCTCAAATGTTTCCATCCTTTTTGGTGATGAACTCCAATAAGACACACTCTCCCTAATCTTTTCAATACCACCCTCAATCGCATCCACCCCATCTTTCACAATTAAGTTCAAAATATGAGTTACACACTTCATACGAAAAAATTACCATTACATAGCAATGTGTCCAGCTAGTAGCAACCCCTTCAATCTATCAACCATGGCATTATTGGCATAATATTTATCTAAAGTAACTGTGGATAACTTCATATCCACATTCCAATACAACATACATACTTGAGAAAGACACTTCGTCACATGTTAGCACAATCACAATTGTGACCTAAGTCACATTGTCGACCTTCAGTCAAATTTATTATGTCAGTCATATTAGTTACCTCAATCATATTATCGGCCCTCGATCACATTGAATATAGTTATAATTGTGACCTCAGTCACATTATCAACCCTCAGTTACATTGTCGATACTCAATTATATTACTAACGGACAAATTTGTAACTTTAATCACATTATTGTCCCTCGGTCACACTCATTATTTCAGTCACATTATCGATCTTTAATCATATTATTGGCCTTTAGTCACATTGAGCACAGTCACATTTGTAACCTCAATCACTTTGTCACTGTAATTTTTATCTACAGTCATAAAAGGACAGTTAATTGAGTGTGTATGAGTATATATTTGTTTATACACAATCACAATGTAATTATAAATGATTTCATCCGCACACACAAAAATCAAAAAGAAATTAATATTTAGTACATATTTAAAATAAAAATAAGTGATTGCAAAACGCAATGCACAAATGGCAGATAAGAGGTTAAAATGTATTTGGGTTTGCCCACCCCCTTCTATTTTAAAGCAACTAAATATTGTTCAATAAATTTAATTTAATTAAAATTTTTTTTTTATGCTTTATATGGGTAAAATGGAGAAAAAAAATTAGATCAAACCTCTTATTAATTTTAAAAAAAATAAAGATGAATAAAAAATGAATAAAGAGAAATAAAACTTAAAACCTTAGGATTGAAGATTAAACAAATTAAGAGATATGTTTTTTTTTTAATAAATGATGAAAAATATGAAATTTTTTTCATTTTAGCACTGTTAATTATTATTTTTCTTGTTAATTAATTAAAAATATTTTACCACAAAGGTAAACGCGTTAAAACGCCAAAATTCTTTTGAACTAATGACGTAGTATTATGATATTATAAAAACGAGTAAATATTATAAATACAAAAATGATAAACATCCTTAAAGTTTTACACCCATCTCACTGTAGCTACAGTGAGTTACTGTAGCTCACTGTGGCTATAGTGAGAGGGACGTAGAAACTTTAAAGTAAAAATTTATATATGTATATCATTACTCTTATAAATATTAGAGGAGAAGTGTCATTCTCTTGATAGTTTAATACAAATTCATAGAGATTTTATTCTGGTTTCAGCTCTCAATTTATGAGCTCAGTCAGCTCAGCAAATCCTTCTACACGATGACTAGAAACTGTTTGATATAAAGATCGATGAACTTATAACCTAATTTATATTATCACTGCACTACTTATAAATTAGCTTATAATAATTTATACTCTTTATCAATACTCTCTATCAAACGGTACCGGATCGTGTCGGATCTAATTGTAATTTTGGGCACTATGGATTGGAACCGTTTCCCATTCGTCTAAGTAAACTTCCGATTAGTACTAGTGTATATAATATCCTCATTTAACAAAATCTATTTACACAAATTCCTTCTTTCAAAATGTGTTGTCAAACCCAACCCAAATGATATAGAGAAGCTTAAAAAAGCCCGAGTATGCTTCTTTTAGAATTAGAGGCAGCCGTGAAACTCAACTACATCAAGTTTTTGTCTACAAAAGTTGCCTGAAAATAAGTGAACATTTTTTTAACCTAAAATACAGTTGGCCGCTATCACAACCATAGCAGTGTACTCACCGTCCTCTCTCCCCTCGCCGTCTACTTTGGCTATCCTCCTAAGTTATGAAAATCATAAGTTATATATCAAATCAAGTGCAAAGAAGAAGATGAAAAGAAACAGACGGACTTCATGAAGTCAAATGTGTATGGTACAAATCTGAGAAGCTCTCAGTAATAACTTCCATAATAAGTCGGGGGAACGGAGGCAGGTTGCTGAGAGGGGGTTACTGTTGCTGCTGTAGTAGGTTGCGAGTAACCTTGTTGGGGAAAGGCCTGCTGAAATTACAACCAAACTATTAGTTCTAAATATAGAAGAGAAGAACGACAGCAAAAAATACATCTTTTTCAATTGGTTAAGGGATCGAAAGAAAGCATTTGCTCCATGCATGTGAATACACAAATGCATTGTATTTTGGCTCTATCATCACCTGGTACATAGTTCAAACACATTTCTAAGGTTATATAAGATTTTAGCATGCCTGTTCCCATTAGTATTTATAGCTTACGGTAAACTACCTTGACTCAAGCAGGTAATTACTTTTCCTAAGAGATATTACTTTAGAATTAACCTAACAACACGAGTCAACAAGACAGTTGCCGAATTGCTAATGCAAGGCTACATAGAACTTTGGAAACGACAGTAAATGAGTCCTTGAAGAAAAAAGTGACGAAATGACAAACAGGTCTTCCAAACATATGAAAAACAAAAGAAAGCAGATCAACATTTTGCAGTTCCACAAATATCTTACAAAATCATACATCTAAAAATTGCATATGTCAACACCCTTGAAGTATAAAGCTATATATACACGGCAAGGATTCTATCCAAACTCCCAAAAAGAAAATGTAATTTTTTCTGGACCATGAGTATCTAACGGTCAATAGCTCTCATTTAATATGTTTAATATATTAAGTTTTATTATTATAAAATTGAAAATAGAACTTTGGGCAGCTTTCCAATCTTTTGAGGGGAGCATTTAATGCTTCCACCAAATCTTCTCAGAAATTAAAAATAATTTAGTAATAAGATACGAAAATCAATGTTCTAAAAAACGGCCTAGGCGGCCCCTCTGTGGTTGTTCCGATTATACATAAAAACGGTTGTTAGGCAATGTCAGGCGATTAAACAGGTTTAGGCGGCCGCCTAGGCGGTTCTAGGCGGGTAAGGTAGGTAGACCCGACCGGCGGTTCGGTTCCGGTTCGGAACCGAACCGAACCGGCCGGTTCCCAGTTCCACAAGTGTGGAACCGAAACCGTAAACCGAACCGGTCGGTTCGGTTCCCCTTCCGTTTTTTTTAAAAAAAATTTAATAATAAATTTTAAAAAATAGAAAAAATTATATAATCGTAATGTTTTTTCAAACTATCACATCATTTTTATAGAATCTTTTTTTATAAAATTCTTTTACATAGAGTCTTTTTTATAGCCAACTTTTGGCTAGTGCTTTCTTCATATAAGCGATGTGGGATATTTGTTAATTGGTTATTGTGTCCCACATCGCTTATATGAAGAAGTCAATAAAAGAGTTGGTTATAAAAAGGATGTTGACATTCATGTTTTAGCATTGCAATTTTAAACTTCATTATTATTAATAAAAAAAATTGAGATTTACTTGTAGAACCTTACGGTTCCAAGTAAATAAAAACTTTTTTTTTTTTTACTTCCGGTTCCAGCGGTTCCAACCGGTTCGGTCAGGTTCCGGAACCGGAACCGTCCGGTTCCGGAACCTTGGCCGGGTCTGCAGGTAGGTCTAGGAGTGTGTACGTTTTTTCCCCAATTTTTTTTAATGTTTTGAATAAAAAAATAAAACCGCATAGCCTATCCTTCTAAGCAGCGCCTAGAAGGCTTAGACGTTGGGCACTCCCCCACCGTACGCCTACCGCCTAGGTTTTTTTAGAACATTGACGAAAATGAGTAGATCACTTTTGTAGTGTTTTAAATAGTTCTTTCCAACCACTCGCTTTTCTTTTCCAAATGATTCAGCATTCTATTTCTTTCACTTTTTTTCCATCTCTCGCACGAGTCGCCCATTAAAATCAATGTTCCAAAAATATACTGTTTACTTTTGCAGTTTATTTTTTTTCCTTGCATGTCTTGGTAACACAATACATAAAAGAAATGTAAATATTGGACTTTTAAGTTCTGCCACATACCTGGGCAGGATATGCAGAAGGATAAGCACCATAAGCAGCATTCTGTGGCACTGATGCTGGTGGAGCAGGATAACTGCTGCCATAACCACTATATGCACCATATGCAGCCTGATACAGAGGGAAAAGTGCTGTCAACAAACTAACCACACTATCAAATGCACAATCCAAATGTTGGAAGGAGCATATCCACGGGTTAAATGAAAAGCCTAGTATGTATCCTCCTAAAATCATACTTCTTATAAGCGCCAAACAGTGTTGTAATTGTTTGTAATTTAATTCTCCCCAAATTGGGTAGTTTTGCCAGCTAAAGTTTTCCTATTAGACAAACCATAAAAGCAGAAGAATAACTATTGATAAAACAAATGCAAACGAAAAATCAAAATCTAATTGTGCAACTAAAGCTTGTATACACTTAAAATGCAGATCACGACCACACATTACAGCATTTGTCAAATCCTTGAATATTTACCAATGAAGAGGAAAGTGACGTGCTTAAGCTATATAAAAGCATGATAAGGACCATTTTATGACAGGTACTTTTACTTTTTTAGTTTTAAAAAATTAGAAAAACATACAAAATTCTCAAATTATCTAACCAGACTATCCCTTTTTTAATTTTTAGTGAAAATATATATATATATCTTTCCCATTCCATTTTCTATCAAAGCAGATTTTCCATGGGTCTCGTACCTTTTAGTATAATATTTGCAATTAGATGTTACTTTCCCACAGCATTTGTTTGGAAATGATTTACAAAATATTATTAGTATATAATAAATGGATTAACAAAAAGGATATGCATTCATTTACATTTACGACTCGTTATATGCACGAGTCTATAAATAAATTAAAAAACATATTATTCCCTTAAGGTATAAAAAAGTTTTAAAAAATTGAATAATGGATATATTTATAGCAAATTGGACACTGTGGTTTTATTGTAGGTCAGTGTCATTGATACATTGCGCAGACAAATGTATACATAAATAGATATATATTAAATTAAAAATTACTTGTAATTTAAATATACGAAATCAATGTATTTTATCAGTATATGTCATAGCTATTGACAAGTTGTACAGACAACTGGATATATTAATGGCAAATTGGACACTCTGTATAAATTTGTCGTGTCGTACAGCACTGTCTAATTTGTCCTGTAATACAACTACTAGAAAATAATTTTTCATGAATAATTCATTCTACCCCACACATTTCTCAGTTTTACATATTTTCAGACAAACTCATTAAAGATTTGTCATTTCTATATTCAAGAGAAAATTCACAAACCCATACTGAAAGTACCAAACGCACCATAAAATTCCTAGTAAAGTAAAAAAAAACAAGTTTACGGTTCACAACAGCCGGGCTTATATAGTGAAGAAGACAAGTATTGCACAACCAAATTCTAAAGTACAATCTATCTCAAAATGCAACATTTTAACTTAAACCAAGAAACCTAACTAGTAGCCAACTCCTAGAAATGTCATGCTCACAACAGATTATGGTTAAAAAGTTCTTTTCTACCAGTGCAGAACAAAACCTTAATGACAAAACATTCTACCACAACTTCCAAAGAGTCCAGTCCAGAAAGGGCAATATACCTGCTGACCATAGCTCGGGTTCCATTGTTGTGCCTGTGTAGCTGGTGGCCAAGCTTGTGGCTGAACACCATAGCTAGCTGCCCAAGGATTTTGTGAACTTGGATAAGCACTCATCAAAGATTGGCCCGGTGAAGGAGCACCAGTATAAGATTTGGCCATCTTTGCCCTTTCTGATGCTAAAAAATCCTCTGCATGACGTTTCTTTAGTTCTGATGTGCTTCTATGAGGTAAGAAAAGTCTGGCATGCCTATCTTCAGCCTTCTTGATCGACTGCGCATCTCCAAAGAGACCCAAAAACTGCAAATGATAGCTAGCATATTAGACTTCAAGTCATACATGTTCTCTTCAACATGAAAATATTTTCTGCGCTTTTCAAAACAGAATTTAGAGAAGACACCGAACATAACTTTTACTGCCCAAAAACTCTTTCAGATACAAGCGACAAAGAGAATATCACAAAGTTTTTGTTATCAAGAAATCAAAGTTGCAACATATATTCGAGTCTTAAAAGTACAACATTAAAATTTTCAGTTCCGTTACAGCACAATTTTCAATTATGAGTCGAGGGTTTGTATACCTTAAATTCCAAAAATATTATCTTTCTTTTTTGTTTTGTCAAGAGAAAATTGTCAACTCCAAGCCAAACTAACCATTCAAAAAAAAATAAACAAATGCTTAAATACTAATCCAAATATCTACCATAATGACATGAGCATTGCAAACTTAACAAGTAACAGTTTTCAGACTTATCAAATATTAACTATGACAAGAGAAGATGGTCTCTAGACCTTTTTTTCCTATTCATTAAATGTATTCAGCTTCCAGAAGAAAAAAAGAAAATCCAAACTTCACACTTCACACTTCACACTTGATTACCTCTAGAAAAATGCAAGATAGCTCTTCCCTGTCAGCAGCATTCGAAGTGTTAGGGCTAACTGAATTTGGCATAAGGAACTTATCAACCAATGGCTCCAGATAATTAATTTGCTTTGGTGGAGACTGAATAGACTCGAAATGAATCAAGGCCTGGATGTTAAAGAACAGAAAATCAAGATATTAGCTAATAGAAAGGGCATTGTTGAAATGAAATACAAAAGGAAAGTGCATAAGCTCTCTGTAAGTGTGTGCGGCAGGGGAGGGGGAGAGAGAGTGAGAGAGACGGACACACAAACACAGAGTAGGAAAAGAAAGAGGGGGGCGCAAACCTCTAGAAGTGGTTTTGAAAGTTGGACATGGTCAAGTGATTCAACGAGAATTTGCCGAGCTTTCTCTGTGTTTCCAGAAACCTAAAGGAACAAGAGGAACGTGATAGTAACTTTGATTAAAATAAAACCTAAGTAATGGCAAACCGACATTTTAAATTTCAAAGATAAATATCATACTAGATTCAAAAAAGTACAAGAATGAACCCATACTAACTACTACTAATGTAATCATCAACCATCAAGGAACAAAAGTTCCGCAGTCATTTATATATACAAATCAAAAGACTCGGCAAATGGAGAAACAAACAAAACATAAAAGTAAATAGTACATTCAATTACACAATCACGCTAGTCTATGCCAAAAATAGATGCCAGATTTACTAATATAACCTGTAAGAACCATACCAGAAGAAAAACCAACATAAAAATTGACTGTAGCATTTCAAAAATGCATATGATATAAACATATGGTCGAATATTGTAAAATTCCTTTTCCACTAATGTAAAAAAAAAAAGTTCCTGATTTCGTTCTTTATGGGGTACAATGAGATGATAGCTCAAAACATAAACCAAAGCAATTAATCATAAGCTAGTTTATAATTTAGCAACAAAATGATCGGATGAAAGCACAAAAATAAAAATTGACCCACCAGGTGCAAAAATCTGGAGTACTGAGCATACAACATGGGTAATGTTTGTGAATGCTCTTTCCCTTTTTCAATGGCTATGGCCTGTTCATATAAAGAAAAGGCATCTTCAAGATTCCCCTGAAAAAGCAAGAAAAACAATCAAGTAAAACATGCAACAACTTTTATTGATACTAAAATAACTCAGAAACTGAGGTTAAAAAAACCTACCAGTCGACGTTCCATGTTTGCATGTTTAATAATTGCTTCAAGAAGGCCAGGAGAAGTTTCTGTATGTACAAGTTGATAAGCAGCTCGAGCGCCATCTATATCCCCATTCTGCTCTTTGAATCGGGCAGCAAATAGATGAATCTCTGGCAGCCTCTGTTCAAATTTTGGTGATAAACAAACAGCTCTCATTAGTAAATTACAAAAGAGGGAAAAAAAAGAGGTAATTGGTATGTTGCATGCCTAAAAATCAACACCAAACTGGAGGTGTGCTTCCAAATATTATTCAACTGTCAAGTGTCAATACTATGTACAGTTCGAACATCACTTACCAAAAGTTATTAAGACCAGATAAAATTGGATGAAAAGCAGAGCAAGCCAAAGACATTATTAATGAAAGAACAAGAATATCCCTCATTAAAAGGGTACCAAAAATATAAGAATATCCTTCATTTTAATATGAGAACCAATAACACATGCTTCCTTATTATTATTTAAAGAAAAAAGGAAAGAGTACAAGCTTCAAGGAAAAATATCATAGTCAGATGCATATTCAGTACCTTCACAAAGACTTGAGTTGCACGAGCAAGTGCATTTTCTGCAAGATCCATACTTCCACTGGCTTCCATGCACAAAACATATCGTATCCAGTACTCAGGATAATTGGCACATGCTATCAAACATCTTTCATATAGCTTGACCACCTAGGGCACAATAAAACACATAGCAGATCAAGATGTGTGATAATTCATCAATAATTGAGCCAACGAGACAATATAAAGCACAAAAGAGATACGCATAAGAAATACTCCATTAGTGGAACAGAGAGGCCCCTCATATATGAAAGAAGGGACCCTCCTTGCTTGACATATATATGGTTAGGAAGACAAGAACACACCTGCATGCATAACATGACAACTTTAAAAAGAATAGAATATACTATACAACACATCACGAACCTAAAACGTCCACGGACAAATGAGGGTTTGAAGTACTTAGCCTTAAAGTAACCAAATCGAAGGCCCAGCCTTTGGTCTCAGTTCAATTTCCCGTTTAAAAAGTTGCTTCACCCAACGATTTAGCCAATAAAGCAAATGACGCAGCAGATATTGCTTAACTGTGAGTCAACTTATAATCAAGAGATAACTAAAAACTACAAACCAGAGATTCTCAAAGATGGACTGCAAACAACCTCACATACCTTGTTGAAGTCACCAGCTCTTTCAATAAAGTCCAGATAGTTTTGCCAGTTTTCAAGTTCAGTGACACTCAATGGCTTGACATGAAAATAGGGCCTCCTAATAGCTGATTCAAAACCAATGATTTTTGAATCGAACTCTTTAGCTTTCTTATACATCTCTTCTCTAATGGCAATATACTTTTCCAACTCCTCCGCTTCTGTTAAGCCAGCACTCACAGGTTCAGAAGTTTGTTCAGCAGCATCAGGTTGAACCTCTTCCTCATTTGCTTTTACTTCACCACCAGTCTCCAAAGGTGGTGCTGCTGCAGCAGCAGCGTCTACTTCCTCAACAGTCCTTAATTCTGATAAAGGTCGACTTGCAGCAAACTCCTTGAAACTGTAAAATTGCACCGCTGGTATATTAGAAAGGTATAGTGCAAAAAACTGAAAGTGAACCGCATAAAATTAAAAGCTTATACAACAAATAAGTATCCAAAAAACAGTTGGCTCATTTCCAAGCAGATAAATAAGAAGTATGACAATTGACAAGGAATGCTCGTACATAGCAACAAAATCAAAGCCAACTCACAATCTTTCTGCACATCTATACATATCATGGATTCCATTTAAAAGAACACAGACGTAAAAAAAAAATTCATGAAGTTATGCACCCTAAATGTTTTGTCACACAGTCACACTACATATAAGCTTTGCACCATATGCACAATGCACAACGAAGAGACTCCCTCCGGCACTAGTAAATTCAACAGCTGTGCATAATAACACAGTCATGAAGCATGTATGAAAGTAGGTCTGTAGGTGTGTGCTCGCACACAAGTTTGCATAAATATATCAACGATGAAATGACTACCATAAAACACACATACGGAAAAGTCCATTAAAAAAATATATAATTTCAAAAGTAAAACGAACGGTCAATCATGCTCGTCATTCCAAATAATAACCAAACAAGAAATTACCTGCTGCAATACCGATCTAATTGTTGAATTGGATTTTCTAAAATCCTAGTGTAAATCATCGCAACCCGGCTCCACTCCTGCTGCATGTACTCGTATTCAATGTATTTGTCCCAAAGCGGGTATGACAAGTAATCAGTCCCAACATATGCCAACCCTCGTTCAAAAAGCCTGAACCACCATCAGAAAGAAGGAAATTTGTTAAGAGATAGGTATAGCCATTAACTGAGCTACTGAAAACACATCCACCAATGGAGACAGCGGCACTAATCTTGAAGGAGAACAATTCACTCTAACTGCATATGATATGACACATCTAAACGCTACATTTACCTTCCTGATAAAACCATACTATGTCCGAAATGGAGCAGTGAAAGAGGCCATCTTAGCCCCTAACTGGTCGAGATCTTCCCAGCAGCGTTTTGCAAAATGATTCACCTCATATGTCAAAGTTGAAGACAACTATGGCAAGGCCTCAGGAAAAAAATGGGAGAAATGAAGAGGCCAAAAAAAGTTTTAACATCAAATAACTACACAACTAAGACACAAGCCCTCAAATTCAACAGTTTGCACACACACAAAATCACTCATAAAGTGCACTCCCATCAAACCTTTCTGCAAGCGTAAGAACTGTTGCAGGCATATTGAAATAATATTAGAAGTCAACAAAAAAAAAAATACCAGATCCTTTCAACCGAAAAAACTCACATAGTCAACATCTCCCAATGCAGACCAAAAACAGCAATGGATAAATGAACAGCTATTACCTTCGGATGGTTTCAGGATCTCCATACGTGTTTATGGCAAATATGCAGTAATGCAGCCAAATGTCTACTGAATATGTCACCCCTTGAACTGCTCGTTCGTAAACCTCCACAACTTTGTCCATGGAGCCCACACGTGCCTCGTGATCAGCATACTTCTTCCAATAACCATAACACAATGGAAATTCAACCAAAAAAGCATCATAGACTCTTCGTATTTTCAGTATATTGTCCTGCACAGAAGGTATTGATGAAAATATTATTCCAAAAGCACAAAGCCAATTATGTTGCGTCCCACACATCCATAAGCCACATCGCATACACACAAACTAAATGATAACACCAAGTCACCAACCAGTGGAGGATTTCCAGTTTAGCCATTCAAATTGACCATCCTTCATAATGAACTTATCTACCTAGAACAACATACCTGTGACAGCTTCTCTGTCTCTTCAAGTAGGGCAGTCCATGCACTAAAGTCAGAGGAATTAGCCTTCACAATGATCCATAGACGATCTTCTTCACCTGACATTGCTGGCATAAAGATGTGGGGGCGAAATGAACATACAAGATCCCAATATCATAAACAAATAAAAATATAATCTACAGGGTATCACCAAGACACCAATGAACATTCAGTTCCATGACCAAACATGAAATATTAAATATACAATGCAAAGTTACTCCTATAATACAAGTAACCAAAATATTATCGGCATGCTGAGGCATACAGATGATATTCTAGGATATAAACAGTATAACCAATGATCAATCATTTTAAGTTTGAAGTCTTCAAACATCCGAAAACCAAACCCCAAACAAATGAAAATTTAGAATTGAGGACAAAAAAGAAACCATTACATCTATAAAATGAATCGTAAAGACGAAAATGGATCATCCACAAGGACAGCTTAAATAAAATATATGGGAATAAATTCAAGTTTAATGAGAATGGGGGGTTCTTTAACCAATCCCAAGTGTGAGACCCAGAGCATTTAACGCAAATGCCAACCAATTTCATGACTTTAGGTTATATATGTCTGGAAACATAGCATAAGTGTGGTACAGTAAAAAAATCTTACACTGCTGTTTCATGAACTCCATTCAGGCACGAACTCTACTTTTTGTGAAACTTAAACGTGAATACAAAATTTTGAATAACGAAATTGTGGCTGTAAGAGAACCAAACCAGCTATCCAGAAAGTTCCATTAAATCACTCACACTCCTGAAGACACTCATGCCTAGTAAAGTTTATTCAAATCACCTAAAACTTTCATACCCAAATAACTTTGGAACACATTTTCGATTATTTGCAGATTATACTTCACAAATCACAATCGAAAAATGTCCTACACGAAGCCACCAAAACAGCATGAGAAGAAAAGCATGCCAGAGAAGACATACCAGAACCATCCATAAGCTCTTGTCCAGGAGCTCCACTTTCAATACCCAAAGTGCTTCCATTTTCTGTTGATGAGATATTTCCTGCTTCACTAACAACACTGCCATTCATAGAACTGTAACCAGCAGCTTGAGATGACCCTGCAGCTTTACTTTCTGAACCAGAGACATTATCACCACTGCCAGGGACCCCAACACCTGGAGCGTGTTCATGTTGCATAACTGCATTTGGATCCATATTATATGCATTTCCATCACTTATGCCAGGTACAGAATAAGCTGCATCTGCCGATGCCCCAGAAGCAGCATAATCTCCAGTCATCCCAGGGGCAAAGGCACTGGCATCAGGAATGGCATTTGTGCTGGCATCAGCATAGCCAGCATTAGTATAGCCTGCAGAGCTATAGCTCGTAACCGCAGATGTTTCAGCAACTAGTGTTTCACTGTCTCCCATACTAGATGAGCAGACTTTCAGCTAAACCAGACCAGCTGCAAGAATACAATCAACATTTTTATCACAATCCCACATGCCATGTTCTAAAAATTATCAATTTCTAGCAAACACACACACAAACACACAAAAAGTTTCCATGCATTAGCACTAATTTTGATCCAATATTTTACAAATTTCAATTCAATTGGCTACAAGTACGACTCATAATACACAAATCCAGTAATAGGAAACATAATTTAATACTATTCCAAAGAGAGAAATTCAATTTGGAAAATAACGCAGGCCTAGGCCGATAAAACTATCACCAGATACAAAAATGGATGCAATTAAGCGCGAAAACAAACAAAAAACCCTAATCCAACGGCTTCGCACCATAAACCCTAATCGAGAGACGAAGTACAAAGCGCGAAAGGACTTACCAGAAGCCAAAGAACGGCGCCGTTTCGGGAGAGTTCTTGATTTGGCTTCTAAATTGAAAGAAAGGGTTTTTGGTGGTGGTATTATTTTTTGTTTGATGTATTAGCAGTGCTCGTAATATTTTTGAGTTGCGTTTCTAGTGGGGCTGACAAATAAGAGAGAGTCGGGTATGAGTATCTAATTTTGGCACGTGGCGATCTGATGCGATGAAAATGATCTGTGATTGGTGGAGGTTTTAAATAATTATATATTATATGATATGATGATGGGTTTAGTTTACTATGGGCCGTTGGATTGGGAAGATTTTGTGATGCAAGGTTTTGTGCACCACTCGCCTGGCGGCCACGTAATCACGTGTTCGTATGAAAAGTGGACACTTGGGTTGGGTGGGTATATTGTTGGGCTAACGGGCTTTTGTGATTGAGTACATTGGGCTTCGAGGCCTAACAAAAAAATTATTTCTAAAATAAAATATTTTAATAAAATTAGTATTACAAAGCATTTGGGTTTCAATTAGGGGATGGGTTGGGTTGGTAAAATTGATATTAGGTTTATAGAATAAGCTCAACCCATAATCATATTATTAGAATACATACAACTCTTATATTCTTTTACTTTGTAAGTGGGCAACTACTCTTCATGATAGTAAATAATGGGGAAAAAAGATTATTAGAGAGAATTTCGCTAAATAATGAAAAATTTCTCAAACTTCCATATCAACGTTAATATTTTATTTGGCGAAATATAATCATAGTTAGAACATTGATTTGGTTGGGATAAAATTTGACTTTCATAAAAAAAAAATAATAGATAATATTCATTTTAACGGAGACAAATCAAATCATTGCATTAATAAAGTAGACTGTTCATTAATTTATATGATACATTTAATAAATTTTTAAATTGAGTAAGTTCAATTTTCCCTCTCACCCATAATGGCTCCATCACTCAACATAATTCTCTCCTCGTTTACATATTTTTCTCAAACGAAATCTAAAAATGTGTTTGATATTATATAAAGATACATAAATAATTAAATCTTAATGATAGTTAAGTGTAATGAATCCAATAATTTCCAAGATCCAGCTGCCACTGAAAGGTCATGCTACTAACTGCAGGCCACCATTGAAGACTCCATGAAGAAGTTGCCATGCAACTTTAGGTGATCTTTGAAAATTGAAGAAACAACCAAAACACTTTTGGTGAAAGGTTGCTATCACCATGAATCAATGAGCAATTGGTGGCATGAATCAAGGGTGAACAGTAACCAATTCTTGTCTATAAATTCAGGCATCCATGGAGCTTAAAAATCATCCCAAAGTGTGTTAGAGAGTGTAGAGTGTGGTTTTGTAAAGTTTATACTTTGTAAACTTGTAATTCTATTATTGATAGTAATAGAAACAAATTCGGTTTTTCCTCAAAACACTCAAGAGTGATCAAGTGAATCACAACAAGTGGTTTCATGAGCTTCGGTTATTCTTTGGGGTCGTAAAACCGAGTAACAGAGCTTCCGATCGGAAAATCGGTTCCGACGAAAGTTGTCAAAAATCCATTTTTAGGGTATCATCAGCTAGTTCACAGAGAGACGAGCACGGTGGTATTTTCCGATGACAGAACCGACGTCCCAGAACATCGTACGTGCCGCACACGCGTCACAGAACACTCACACGCGCCTCCAGTCGCAGCCACGCACCTCACGCACGCTGAAGAAATAAGATGATACGCGTGGCAGACACGTCAGCGCCACGTTAGACCCAGTCAGCGCACAGTCAGCGTGACACATCAGCCGCCATGTCAACTGCCACGTGTCCGCCACGTCAGCAAAGCCGGTCCCACTTGCCACGTCAGCACTGTCACGTCAGCGCCACGTCAGCAAAATGATATGTTTGATGTCATCGAGTTGAATGGAGAGAAACCAGAGTCTGTTAAGGAGTATGACTGGAATAAACTCAACAACAGAACTTTGGGTCAGATTAGACAGTGGATCGGACACATTGTCTTCCACCACGTAGCACAGGACACAGATGCTTATGAAATATGGAGGAAATTGGAAGACATGTTCCAGGCCAAAACATCTCGGAATAAGGCCTTAATCATGAGGCATTTGGTGAACCTGAAGCTACGGAGTGAAACTTCCGTTACAGAACGCACCAACGAGTTCCAAAGCCTGGTGAACCAGTTGTCTGCAGTAGACATGCAACTGGCAGATGAAGTTCAAGCCCTCTTGCTACTCAGTTTTGTTCCTGATAGTTGGGAGACTCTGGTGGTTACTCTCAGCAACTCAGCTCCATGAGGCAAACTTACCATGCCTATGGTAAATGATGCCCTGTCAAATGAAGAAAGTCAGAAGCATGATCAGCATGGCTAAGCTGCCAAAGCCATTCTAGGGAGAAGTTGTTCGTGCCGCCTGCTACCTGATCAACAGATCGCCATCTGTACCGTTGAATTTCGATATTCCGGAGAAAGTGTGGTATGATAAGAATCTCTCATATTCTCATCTCAGAATATTCGGATGTTTAGTCTTTGCACATGTATCCAAGGAGCTCAGGCAGAAGCTCGATGCAAGGACTACTACATGCATCTTCATAGGCTATGGAGACGAAGAATTTGGATACAGGTTATGGGACCCGAATGAAAAGAAGGTCATCAGAAGCAGAGATGTAGTGTTTCTTGAAGACCAGACAATAAAAGACATTGAAAAGCCCAAGATGCATTCTAAAACCAGTGCCGACAATACCGATGCAAATCCAGACACAATCCCAGCACCAACACCAGTGGCCACAGATGATGATAGGGTGCAAGACATGCCAGAAGGAGAACCAGCGGAGGAATGAGGTGTTGAGCAGGGGGAGCTGCAGCTTGCTCCATCAGAGGCTTCAGGATCATCCACATATCCGGATGACAACAGACAGCCAGAACCTCCAGTACGAAGATATGAGAGAGCCCGGATTCCATCAGCCAGATACTCAAGATCAGAATATATTCTGCTTACTGACGAGGGGGAGCCAGAAACCTTCAATAAAGCGATATCTTATAAAGACAAAGACAAGTGGCTGCACGCAATACAGGATGAGATGAAATCTCTGCAGAGAAACAACACTTATGAGATAGTCAAGCTCTCACATGGAATGAAGACACTGAAGAACAAATGAGTGTTCAAGATTAAGAAAGATGGCAGCGGAAAAGTGGTGAAACACAAAGCTCGGCTAGTTGTCAAATGATTCCCTACAGAAAAAAATAATTGACTTTGATGAGATATTTTCACCATTGGTAAAAATGACTTCAATCCGAGCTATCCTAGGATTAGTAGCCAGATTGAACTTGGAGCTTGAACAGATGGATGTTAAAACAGCATTTCTTCATGGTGATATGAATGAAGAAATCTACATGGAGCAGCCAGAATGATTCAAGGTTTTAGGAAAAGAAAACATTGTTTGCAAGTTGAAAAAGAGCTTTTATGGGCTCAAGCAAGCACCGAGGTAGTGGTACAAGAAGTTCGACTCATTCATGGTGGGTCAAGGCTACAAAAGAACTGCAGCAGATCGGTGTGTATACATCCAGAGGTTTCCATATGGAAATTTCGTTGCTCTTCTACTGTATGTAGATGACATGTTGATTGTTGGACAAGAAGCAGCGAAGATCAGTCAGCTGAAGAAGGAACTCTCCAAGGCTTTCGACATGAAAGACTTAGGACCAACTCAACAGATTTTGGGAATGGAGATTGTTCGTGACAGACAGAACAAGAAGTTGTGGCTTTCACAAGAGAGGTATATTGAACGGGTAATCAGAAGGTTTGATATACAGAAAGCCAAACCAGTCAGCGTTCCGCTAGCGCACCATTTCAAACTCAGCAAGAGTTTGTGCCCCTCATCCAAGAAAGAGATAGAGGAAATGTCAGCAATACCATATTCTTCAGCTGTTGGAAGCATAATGTATGCAATGGTATGTACCAGACCAGATATTGCACACGCAGTTGGTGAAGTGAGCAGATTTCTCTCTAACCCTGGAAAGCAACACTGAGAGACAGTCAAATGGATTATCAGGTATCTCAAGGGTACAACGAAGTTTAGTCTGTGTTACGGGGGAGCTGATCCGATCTTGAAAGGCTATACATATTCAGATATGGCGGGAGATCTTGATGGTAGGAAATCTACATCAGGATTCATCTACACTTTTGCAGGGGGAGCTGTGTCATGACAGTCAAGATTGCAGATGTGTATTGCATTATCCACAACAGAAGCTGAGTACATCGCTATAGTTGAGGCATGAAAGGAAATGTTGTGGCTAAAGCATTTTCTCCAAGAGTTAGGGATCAAGAAGACAGAATACAAGATACATTGCGACAGTCAGAGTGTTCTGAACTTGAGCAAAAACTCAATGTATCATTTCCGGACAAAACACATTGATATTCGATATCAATGGATACGCGAGGTGATGGATCAACAACTGCTGAGACTAGTGAAGATCCATACAGATGAGAATCCAGCTGACATATTAACAAAGGTGGTTACTCGGGACAAGCTAGAGCTGTGCAGAGACATAGTCGGGATAGCAGTCAGATGACGATAGTTTCAGACGCAGCTGGAGGGGGAGAATTATAATGAATCCAGTAATTTCCAAGATCCAGCTGCCACTGAAAGGTCATGCTACCAACTGCAGGCCACCCTTGAAGACTCCATGAAGAAGTTGCCATGCAACTTTAGGTGATCTTTGAAAATTGAAGAAACAACCAAAACACTTTTGGTGAAAGGTTGCTATCACCATGAATCAAGGAACAATTGGTGGCATGAATCAAGGGTGAACAATAACCAATCCTTGCCTATAAATTCAGGCTTCCAGGGAGCTTAAAAACCATCCTAAAGTGTGTTAGAGAGTTTAGAGTGAGGTTTTGTAAAGTTTATACTTTGTAAACTTGTAATTATATTCTTGATAGTAATAGAAACAAATTCGGTTTTTCCTCAAAACACTCAAGAGTGATCAAGTGAATCACAACATTAAGGAAAGTTGATATCGTAAGGGAATAATTCTGCACTTATTATTTAAAAATAAAATGATAACATATGGAGAATCGTTTGGCCTTTTAGGAAAACAAAGCTTACATAGAGAGAAAAAAGTACATGATTTAAAAGTTTAAATATTTTTTTTGGAATCGTCGGAAATCTCACCGCCAAACCACCCCTTACGGGTTTAAGCGGAATAGGTAAAACCTCCGGCTGTCACATATTCTTACAAGAAATACACTATCTGAATTTGAACTTCCTACATCACCAAGCAACGACCCTTGAGGACTTAAAAGTTAAAACATATTAGAAATAAACACAACAAAGATCATGGCAAAATATTTAGATCCCAATGAAAATTATGTTTCCTTCTTCAAGACTTGCTTTCTCCCTTGGGAAGATTTATTAAGTGCATGGCCACCACTTCTGTTATCAATTGAATCTTTTGAAACTTTTCTTGCATTCACAGGAGTAATGGCTTTAATTGGACTGCTAATGGGTGTAGTTTTGGCTGCCATTTTCTTCTTATCATGATTATGCTTCTTCATAGATGACCATCTATCATTATCAAACTTGTTTATATTTCCAATCAATCCATCATTATCTGAGAGCAAAATTGAAGAATCCTTGTCAACCAGTTGATTTTTTTTTTTTTTTTTTTTTTTTAAGAAATGGCAATTCAGAATTACCTGGACTGGATAAGACTGCACGAGGACGCATAATTGAAGCAACTCTGGGGGTTGATTTCATATCCTTGCTGATATCTTTTGATGCAGAAGGTGGGGCACTACTGATCTGATTTTCATCTATTACATAAAATGAATGATGAATGAGAGCTAAATTTTTGCTAAGCATCAATAAAATGAGAGCAGGGTTTATAATATTTACTAGTTGAAGAGCCTTCTTGTAAAGCAAGAGATTCAAGAACCCTCAGAAACAGAATGGATCCTTTGTCATTTGGAGGAGAAAATTGATTATCTGCTTCTGCTTGTTCCTTCACTCTGACTCTTGGCCTTGACACTTCAAAGTTCAAAAATAACACATACCCATGTGAGAAAATTAAATTATAAATTGTACAATGCACATAACATGTAAATTTGTAAACATACTCTATGTGGCTTGTGCTTCTAAGCTCCAGAAATAATCAAATTCAGAAGAAAACCAGGTGAGAAAATTTAATGGAAGAAAAAGCATGAGAGATAAAAAGTATAAACTCACCTTAATATCTGTGGTTTTGAATTCAAATGGATTTGGCTCTTCTTAAAGAATATATGAAATCAGGAAGAATACTGAAAAAGTGGTACTGTATTTCATTTCTTGACTTGCAAACCAAGAAGTGAATTATTGTTCATCTGACACATGGAAGAAAATGTTCACAGTAACTGTCTTTTGTATCATGGTTGGTTGCTTTGCAGTGAGGTTTTGTTTGGGTGAGCTAAGCCATCTTATCTTTAATTAAAAATACAGCACTTAGTGTTTTTTATTTTTTCAATTGCTTTATATAAAGGGCAAAAAAAAGAGTGGCTCAAAACATTAAGGTGATTTTAGTTTTGGGCTTTTTATTTATACCTTTTCCTATTGATGCTTAAATTTGGGGGTTCAAATATTTGTTGTAGTTTTTATTTATACATTTTTATTTTTTCTCATTAAAACTTTCTGTTGACGGCGGATTTTGGTCTCAGGGCAATATGGGAATATTACTCCCGAGGTAATCCTCCTTCAATAGTGAATTTGTTTGGTTATGGGGGAAACCAAAAGCAAACTTAGCGGAAGGTAGATAATGCGTCAATCGACAAAGAGATTTAAAGTGGTTCGGCGGATGTTTGTCCGACCTACGTCCACGGGCACAAACAGAACTATGTTTTTATTGCTGAAATTCGTAACTCTTCTCTCTTTTTTACAAGTTTGATTCTGATGCCCCTTTACACATACTCTACCCTTCTATTTATAATAGTGAAGGAATCAGATTCCTCTTAGTATGAGGTTTCCTAGTTGAAACAATCTCCTGCTCCCTCAAGGAAACCTTTATCAAATCTATCTTTTATTTCCTTTATCCTACTAGGACTCCGAATTCTCAGTTTTCCTATGAAAGTATGGTAACTCATCTTCTGGAGCATATCCTGCCATGCTCCCGGTCTTCATGTGGTCGGTCATGATAGTCTTTTGTACTGGGAGTGCTTCTGTCGACCTGATAAGTGCCCGGTCATTTTGGATCGTGTGCTCGGTTGCCGATCATCAAGTGCTCGGTATCTTCATGTTGTGGTCGGTCTTTTATTGTAAAACGCTTGGGCCCTTACTGCTGGCTTTTTATGGATCGGGTCGGTGTTAGTGATCTCACACAAAAGGGAATTACTCTTCTACCCTTATTGTGCTGTTTTAAATATCATAGTGCCTGAAAACACCATCAACATCTGTCCCCTAGTTCTCGGTTCCAACGAGTATGCGAGTTGGTGCCGGGAACTATACAAAGATGGTGTGCTGATTACTCTGCTGGTGGTCGATCCGGAGTTGATTCGAATTTTTCGTCGCCTCTTTTCGAGTACCTCTTCTTGAGACGCGCAACAGTCACGTCTGTTTAAATGCCCATCAAATCACCTTTAGGGTTTTCCTAAGTTCGACACTTGTCAATCATCTGCCGATTCCCGCCAAAAAGGAAGTAAATCGATCGTGTATAGGCATTTTTACGGTGTGCTGATCTCAACCGTTCGTTTGATTTTGGCAGACCTCTTTTGCAGTTGACATTTGGCGTTCATCCGGGTTTCTTTTCTTGATCCAACGGCCATGAGCGTCCCACTCATGACTATAAGAGGACGAGGCTTTTACTGTGTAGTCTTTTTGGCAAATTTCTCTTGTGAACGTTTCAACCGTGACTCACTTGACTCGGTACTCCCAGAGTTTCTTCCAGCCGTGAGTTTTTCTTTTCTTTTCTCCACTGTGACCTGCAATTTTGGGGACGAGCAAACCGTGCTGCGCAATCTTCATTTTTTCTGAAAGAAACACGTAAGTTCTCTGAACGACCTCTTCTTTTTTTGTGATGTGAATCCTTTGTTAGTTTTTGCTGTTGCTAGGTAGTGACTTATGGCTTGTCGGATTTTGTTAGGGCCCTCATGTTTTAGCTTTCTCGGAATCCCTGAGCAATTTTAGGGTTTTAGCTATAGACTGACTTCCCTTCCTTTCCATTTCTTCGAATGTCAGGAATGTCTGACAACAAATCTTCCTCTTTTAACCCTGCTAGACCCTCAACTCCCCCTGCTGAAGAGCTTTCCTCGGGCTCTGGGGCACCCAGTGTGGAAGACCTTGACACTACCCCTACCCCTTCCGAAGTTGAGCAAGATACTTATCACCAGAGGGTCCCTCAGAGGGATCCAGAGCCCGGTGAACTTGATAGCTCGGCTCTGGATATGAATCGGCCTTCAAAGATAACTGAGGACGATCTAGCGCTGCTGCAGCAACGATACGATATTCCAATAGATATTGCCCTCGAAGTTCCCGGCCCGATGGATTGTGCTAGTCAACCTGACAAAGGCTCGGTGGCACTTCTTCCTGCTTTCTTTGAGTGTGGACTGCGGCTGCCGATGCAACGTTACTTCGCTTGGATGTTGGCCGAGATGGAGATTGCCCCATGTCAACTGAGTTTAAATAGTTGGAGGATTTTGGCCGGCATACATGTGGCCTGGCACCGGGCGGGTTTGGGTGAACCTTCTTTGGAAGAGGTGAAGAGGTTATATCGTTTGAAGTCCAACCCAAGGACTCACCACGGTTGGTATTACCTCTCTGCTTATGATAGTTCGTCCAATGTTGTCCAGAAACTCCCTGACTCTCCACACAAATTTCAAAGATTTTTGGTTATGGGCTACTGGGGATTGGGGTCGGGTTCTGAGATCGTTTGAAGAGGATGTTTCAGTCCCTGATATCTTCAGATCGGGAGGTTAGGGGTTCCTTAATATTTTTATGTGTTCCTTCTTCATGCTTAGGGTCCTCACCTCTTTTATTTCTCCCAGCCTGTTGGAGGGATGCTCCCAAGGTTTCCCGTCAAGTCCGGAGGCGGGTATTTGGGCTCGGCGATACGCCGGTCCTTGGAGGGAGTTAGTTAATGAGGCAGCTTTCGTTTCGTCGGGACTTATTCGGACCGTTCCTCCGGATGTCTCGGGTCGGATAGGTAGATGTCTGTTGGCCTTATAGCCAACTCCCATGTTTATTTGGCATGTTTGGTGTTGTCTCTCCCCCCTTTTTTTTATGCTCGGGTCCTGAACCCTTCTCTTGTCTTTGCTCTTGCAGGTATGTCGAAGAAGCCACAATATCTTGCTAAGTTGACCGGTGCTTCAAAAAAAACTAGCCCCGGCGGGGCCGGTACCTCTCGAAAACGGCCTGAATCTTATGAGTCTAGAAAGGTGACCGCGGGGGCGGAGCGGCCGAGCTCTCAA
The DNA here is from genome assembly GCA_019454045.1 of Zanthoxylum bungeanum. Taxonomy (NCBI): domain Eukaryota; kingdom Viridiplantae; phylum Streptophyta; class Magnoliopsida; order Sapindales; family Rutaceae; genus Zanthoxylum; species Zanthoxylum bungeanum. The sequence continues at coordinate 82,072 of SKCR01038111.1, forward strand.
GATTTATCTTCATCATTCGGGGTGCCTCTACTGGGTGTCACCCGTCCTGCTAGTCCTCCGAGACCTTCTAGGAGAAGGTAGCGTCTATTTGGAGCTGTGGATACTCAGGTACGCCGGGAATTGGAGGAGGAGGAGGCTCCGAGCAGATGAGTTCTGGTCCGGCAGGGGGGTCCTTCCAAGAAATTGAAAGGCTCTGTGATTCTTGGAGTTGATGACCTTGGGAAGGATATTAGAGAGGCTACTTCCCATTTGGTGCCGGCTTTCAATGAGCTAGCCAAGGCCGTTCCTCCTGAGAAGATTCCGAGGTTTGAGGACCTTTCGCCCGAGGAGGTGGTTGCAAAGTTGTGCTCCCAGCTGGCCCAGGTTACTTCTATTACTTCTCTTCTATAACAGTGGTGTCTTTCATACTTTGTTTTATTTTCCTAACTTCTTTCTTCGGCAGGCAAATTATTTGGCGGCAAAAAACAAGGACCTGTTTATAAGCCTTTTGTCCGAAGGCGGCCAGGCCCAGAGGCTTCAGAATCGTCTTTCTGAAGTGGAGGCTAAGCTCGCGAGTGCGGAGGAAAAGAATAGGGATTACGAGCTGGCTGCGGTTGAGTCTCTTAAGACAAATAAAGCTCTTAAAGCCGCCGCCACTCTAGAGCGGAAGAATGCCGATGAAGCTAAAGCAAGTCTGGCGGACGCCCGGACTGAGATCGGGATCCTCAAGGTGGAAATAGGCAGTGTGGAGTACAAGCTGCGGGCTAAGGATGAGGAATTGGCTCGGGTCCGTGATGAGCTTACGAGGAGGGAAGCTGAGTTGGAGGCCGAGAGGGATGCAATCCGTCTTGAGGGGGTCGGTGATTGTGCTGAAATTATACCGGTGGTTCTGCCCGACCTGGATATGGGGCCAATCCATGCAGCTATCTGTTTTTGCAAATGGGAGATGTCCGAGGAGGAGTTTCAAAAGTGGCTCCCCCTTCTTCTTCCGAGGAGGCGATGGATCCCGACCCAATTTCGGTTGCTCCGGTCCCTCATGTTCCCCAAGAAATCCGCCCTGAGGTTCCTGCTCCTGTCCCTGAAGTATGGGTTTCCTAGGTTGACGTGGTTGAAGCTGCTGTTCCCCCTTCCGAGGCCGAGCCGACCCAACTGACGTCTGAGCCAGCCGAGGAAGAATGTCTCGCCCTCGTTCAGGTTGATTGAGAAGGGGTAACCCGGACGAGGCCCTGTGTATACTTAACCCTTTTTTTTGTAATAACATTTTGTACTTTTATTTGAATATATACTTATGTGTTTGCTTTCTTCCTCTTTCTTTTTTTTTGTTTTATTTCATTCTTTATGTTTCCCTTTGAACATTTGAGACCTCTTCATGAGGACAATATGAGCTGGAGGGACGTAATCTGATCCCGAGTAGTAAGAAACACTTGGCTCCGGGGGGAATGTTACGTCCCAGTTTGGGCTGATAGACTCGGTGGGACTTATCCCGACCCCGAGCTGAGAGAGATATTTGGACCTGGGGGAATGACGCCTCCCCAGTCCAAAAGTGCTGACTTGGTGGGACGTAACCCGACCCCGAGCTAAAAAAAAGGCATTCGGACCTGGGGGAATGTTACGTCCCCAGTCCAAAGAGGTAGACTCGATGGGACGTAACCCGAACCCGAGCCGAATAATCAAGTGTCATTGGCGAACGAATCCAGTCCCGAGCCGATTAACCAAGTGGCCTCGGCGGAACAAATCCAGCCCCGAGCACTGGTTAATCATTGGGATTTATTCAGATGAGAAGTGTATCCATCTTTGAAACCCTGTCGAATCTGACTTGGGCGTCCCTTTGTCAGATCGACGAAAAAATAAAAACAAAATTCTCGAAAATAAAATCAAAAGGTGGGGGTGACTTAGCACTTGTCCCAAAGCAAAAACTTTTCACAAGCATAAACAACAGCACAGATTCCTTAAAACAGCGTCCTGTTTGAGGTTTCCAAAACACAATTCTGAATCTTTCAATTCAGTGTCCCGGCGAACCAGGATTTGGATCAGTATAGCGTTTGAATGGTAAGGGCACATCCTCTATACGTCGGGTCATTGTGGAGCCTGTGTATTGTTCGAGGGCTCCTTCTTACCACGCTGGAGCAGGCACACGCTACAGGGGCACAACGCATCCCCGTGCTGCGCCTCTCTTGGATCCAAATGATGAATGGATCAAAGAGTGTCCGAGATACTAAGGGTATATTCCTCCTTAGGTCCGGTATCACTGGAGCTAGCAATCGTCACGGGGGCATCATCATCCCCCGTGCTATTCTTTCCCACTGATCCATTACATCGGGTAAGTGGGGATCAAAAGAGTGTTCGACACATTTAAGGGCATGTTCCTCCTTATGTTCGGTAACACTGGAGTAAGCAATCGCCACGGGGGTATCATCCCTCCATGTGCTATGCTTCTCACGGATCATATGCATCGAGTATGTCCCTGAGGACCCCGAGCCAAGAGAGATACTTGGTTCTGGGGGAATGTCCCGTCCCCAGACCAACGAGCATGACTCGGCGGGACGTAACCCGACCCCGAGCCGGACGGCCTCGGCGGAATAAGATCCAGCCCCGAGCTGTTTGAAACATTAAGGGCATATTCCTCCTTATGTTCGGTAATACTGGAGTAAGCAATCGCCACAGGGGTATCATCCATCCCTGTGCTATGCTTCTCACGGATCCTATGGATCGAGTATGTCCCTGAGGACGCCGAGCCAAGAGAGATACTTGGTTCTGAGGGAATGTCCCGTCCCCAGACCAACGAGCATGACTCGACGGGACGTACCCGACCCCGAGCCGGATGCCTCGGAAATAAGATCCAGCCCCGAGCTGTTTGAAACATTAAGGGCATATTCCTCATTATGTTCGGTATACTACTGGAGTAAGCAATCGCCACAGGGGTATCATCCCTCCCCGTGCTATGCTTCTCACGGATCTATACTCTGATTTACCTTCGTCCTTGCTGTTTAATGCTTGTATGGAGTCGAACGATTCTGGTGTGACTTTGCGCTCTTTTATGGTGGTAGCCGTGGTCGGGTAGTTGCGGGTTTTATGCTTTTAGCTTTGGACCGTTGTATTGAGTATGTCCCCATGGTTTTTGAATATGGTTTTGCAAAATTATTTTTTCAGAAGAGCGAGTGAAAAAAGAAAGTTTTTATTCATGTTCGGGGACATACTGCCCTTCTTACAACTCTCTGTGGGTCATTTTGAGAGAGGCTTTGTATTTGAAATTATGTCCCTTATTGGGTTGTTGCCAAAGAAGATGAGGAATGGAGAGTTTACTGAAAGTATTTTCTCAACATCTCGGCGTTCCATGGCTTTTTTAATCTTATTTCGTCCAGCTGTTCCAAGAAGTAAGCCACAGGTCTTACCACCTCTGTGATTTTGTATAGCCCTTCCCATTTGGCACCTAACGAGCCCTCCTCTGATCGCCGGGTGTTTAAGGTGACCCTTCTCAATACTAAGTCGCTTTGGAGGAAGGAGCGGGTCCTAACTCTTCTGTTGTAGAAGCGGACCATTCTTTGTTGGTAGACTGCTGTTTTCATAGCTGATTTCTCTCTCCTTTCCTCGATCAGGTCGAGGTGGTTTTTGATAAGTTCTCCGTTCTGCTCATTCCCAAAGTGGCGGACCCTGTGAGTTGCTACCCCGATTTCTGCTGGAATGACGGCCTCGCATCCGTATGATAAGGAAAATGGTGTTTCCCCTGTGGAATCTTTGTAGGTCGTCCGATGTGCCCATAGCACTTCTGGTAATTCTTCGACCCATAAGCCTTTGCATGATCCGAGCCGAGCTTTAAGGTTTGCCTTGATGGTTTTGTTTGTTGCCTCAACCTGTCCGTTTGACCTGGGATGGGCTGGCGAGGCGAATTTTAAAGTGATCTGGAGGTCTTCGCAGAGCTTCATGAATCCTTTGCTATCGAATTGTTTCCCGTTGTCAGTGATGATCGCATGGGGGATTCCGAACCTGCAGATTATGTTCTTTTTTACAAATTTTGTGGCCTTTTTCTCCGTGATGGTGGATAGCGGCTCGGCTTCTGTCCATTTTGTGAAATAATCTATGGCCACGATTGCATATTTCGTATGCCCTCGCCCTTTTGGCATTGGCCCTATGATATCTAGTCCCCACTATGCGAACGGCCAGGGGCTGGACATGGTGATTAATTGTTCTGCCGGTTGATGGTGGATGTTGGCATGTTTCTGACAACCTTCACATTTTTGAGCTACCCTCACACCGTCCTGATGCATGGTCGGCCAGTAAAATCTTTTTCTTAAGGCTTTAAAGGCGATTGACCTTCCTCCGGTGTGACTTCCGCAGATGCCTGCGTGGATTTCCCTAAGCACATAATCTGCTTCCTCTTTCGCCAAGCATCTCAGGAGGGGTACGGTGTAGCCTCTTCGGTAAAGTACCCCTTCGATTAAGGAAAACTTGGTGCTTTTGAATTTTAGTTTTCTGGCTTCCTTTCTGTCTTCGGGTGTCTCGTTGTTCGTTCCTTCCATCCTCTCCAGCCGATCTATCATGGATTTCATGCTTTCTTCCATCTTTTTCATCCAGTCTACTGCCGGACTTTCTGAAGATTGATGATTTACACCCTCTGCCATTGTCTTACTACGCGAGTTGCTTTTTGAAAGTTCCCCACAGACGGCGCCAACTGTTGACGGCAGATTTTGGTCTCAGGGCAATATGAGAATATTACTCCCGAGGTAATCCTTCTTCAATAGTGAATTTGTTTGGTTATGGGGGAAACCAAAAGCAAACTTAGCGGAAGGTAGATAATGCGTCAATCGACAAAGAGATTTAACGTGGTTCGGCGGATGGTTGTCCGACCTACGTCCACGGGCACAAACAGGACTATGTTTTTATTGCTGAAATTCGTAACTCTTCTCTCTTTTTTACAAGTTTGATTCTGATGCCCATTTACACATACTCTACCATTCTATTTATAATAGTGAAGGAATCATATTCATCTTAGTATGAGGTTTCCTAGTTGAAACAATCTCATGCTCCCTCAAGGAAACCTTTATCAAATCTATCTTTTATTTCCTTTATCCTACTAGGACTCTGACTTCTCAGTTTTCCCATGAAAGTAGGGTAACTCATCTTCTGGAGCATATCCTGCCATGCTCCCGGTCTTCATGTGGTCGGTCATGATAGTCTTTTGTACTGTGAGTGCTTCTGTCGACCTGATAAGTGCCCGGTCATTTTGGATCGTGTGCTCGGTTACCGATCATCAAGTGCTCGGTATCTTCATGTTGTGGTCGGTCTTTTATTGTAAAACGCTTGGGCCCTTACTGCTGGCTTTTTATGGGTCAGGTCGGTGTTAGTGATCTCACCCAAGAAGGGAATTACTCTTCTACCCTTGTCGTGCTGTTTTAAATATCATAGTGCCCGAAAACACCATCAACACTTTCTAAAAATAGATCCTTAAGGAGTGCCCTTAGGACACTCGTTAGTATTTTCCTTTATTATTTTAGTCTTTTACAAGTTTGTTGACTCAATTGCAAATCAATCATCGTAAATTTGGATTTTAAATGTACTCACATCTTTAGAGATGACAATATGGTGCTGGATTCTTTAGCTAATTTGGGATTAGCTTTATCTTCTTTCACTTGGTGGGAATGTCCTCGATGATGTTTCGAGTATACCTAAATATATATTTATTATTTAATTTTTTTCTTTTTTGTAATACTCATCTTTTTTAAATAAAATTTTCCTATTCATATAAAATATTTTTTAAAATATTTTTTATTATTCTTTAATTCTTTCTAATTTGATTATGGGAAATGCTAACGAGTACCTTAATGAGTGCCCTTAGGGCACTTATTAGCATGACCCAATAATAAATGAGAAAATAAAATTGAGTACACGTGTCTTTAATACTCTCTTATAAATAACTACCAATTATTAAATTAAATTACATTGTAAATTTAAACTTATTCTCTCAAAATTAACGGTTACATTTTCACAAACAAAACGAATTATGCAATATCTATATACGCAGTTTAATAAAAAAAATCGGAAGTAAATCATTTTATTTGTGATAAATCGAAAATAATTGAGAATTAAAAAAATTTCTCATGACTGCGAATTAAAAAAAAAATAATCAAAACTCATCTATTAAGATTAGGGAGGATAATGAGTCGGGTATAGTATGAGAATGCTAATATATGTATCCATTCCCATTCAATTAGCGGGTGCAAAAATTATCCCCTTAACTGCCCCTAACATATACAGCACTGCGAGCCCCCGTGTGGATCCCCAGTCATACGAGAATTTTATCTCTATTTGAACAGAGATATCAATACTCATATTCAACCCGTCTCATAACGAATATATAAATTTATCTCCTTACCCACCTCTATGTATCGAGCCCCATCCACACGATGATTTTTACCATCCTTACTTAACATCTTCTAAAAATTACTAAAAAATATTTATTTATGAAGAAAAATGGCTATACAATATAAGGATTTTTTTTTTTTTTGGGAAATAAGAGTCAAAATGAATCGGACCATTTTGATACAAAGAGAAAATTTTATTTTTATTTAAGAAAATATAATAAATTAAAGATATTGATGCTACTATCTTGATAATAATTTATTTAAATCGAAATATATTGTCATCATTTTTAACGAAATCACTCTATAATTCACATAAAATCGTCAATCAAAACTCTAAAATAATATTAAAAAATTAAAATGGCAAAAATGTAAAAGTGACCCTCTAACTTTCATGTTTTTTCATTTAAGTCCGTTAACTTTCAGTTTTGTCAATTCAGTCCTCTAACTTTCAATTTTTGTCAATTTAAGGCTCCGTTATAAATTCATCACTGTTGCCGTTACAACGGCAACAGCAAAGTAAACGTACTTTGCCTGTTATTTAATTAATACCCTCAATTAGAAAATATAGGCAGACAGAGGAAGCTAAAGCAAAGTAAACATACTATGCTTGCATCTTCGAGTTATTTTTTTGTCAAAAACACATATCCCAAGTTCAATATGATTTTTTGTCAAAAAATTATAAAAATTATAACTAGTGCTAGTGACGAAGATATGTATTTATTATAAGAGATTAAGATAATCAAATATTTTACCTACTATATTTAGACTCGAATCGAATGATTCGATTGTGTTATTTCCAATCCTTCAAAAAAAAAACATGCTGTATGGGCCAAATTTGACCCAAGGGCAATTTCGACCTTTACTTCAGGCCCAAGCCGCCATCACATATTCACTCTCTTAGGAAGCCCGGATTTAGTGTTTGTCGGCCCAAAGATTTGCAGGCCCACACCAACACAGATCCGAGGACCCACTTCCATAACTGCCTCGACTGTCCGTAACTGCCATTCCATGACTATCCTTAATTGCCTCTCCATGACTCGACCGTTACAAGCATCTAAAGCGTATGGCAATTAAGGCATACATGGGTCCCACCTGGAATTGCCTATAAGAGGAATCAAAGTCCGGAAGGAAAAGGGGGATTTTCAACTTCTAGCTCTCATACTCACAGCTCAATACTACTCTCTCCTCAAGCTCATCACACCTCCGACTGACCGCCCTCACGGCACCCTACGAAGCTCAAGGTAGTATCCAACCTTTGACTTCCCACATTCTAACTCCTTGGTACCTTCACTGACTTGAGCGTCGGAGTGCCCCCGGCACCCACCACACCGGTGGGCAGAACTCCCGCTCATTTTACTCTTGTTTTGCAGGATCGCTAGCGCCCCCAACTACAAATTCTTGATTGTGGACCTCGGGCGAAAACCAGCGTCTACACACGAGATGATACATTTTACACTGCAGTTGATCAGTGGACCCTAGTGACGAGTGTGGAAAATAATTATACTCAACTTATTTAGTAAAAACTTAATGGTTAGACATTACAATACATGCGATTGCACAGAATCAAAAGTATTGGTTGTCATAAAATGTAATGCCACATCATCCGAGAATGTCATCATGCCACTCAAAAGATGGAGAAAATCTACCATACAACGGAGGTAGATTTTAGTAAATGACATCAAATGTGATACCGCGTTGTATGGTAGATTTTCTCCATCTTTTGATTCGATGAAGAATAACACAATCGAATCATTCGATTCAAGTCTAAATATAGTAGGTAAAACATTTGATTATCTTAATCTCTTATAAAAACACATATCTTCGTTACTAACACTAGTTATAATTTTTTGACAAAAAGTCATATTGAATTTGGGATATGTGTTTTTGACAAAAAAAATAGCTCGAAAATGCAAGTATAGTACGTTTACTTTAATTTAGCTTCCTCTGTCTGCCTATATTTTCTAATTGATGATATTAATTAAATAACATGCAAAGTACGTTTACTTTGCTGTTGCCGTTATTTGTAACGGAAACAGTGATAGATTTATAACGGAGCCTTGAATTGACAAAAATTGAAAGTTAGAGGACTGAATTGACAAAACTGAAAGTTAACAGACTTAAATGAAAAAACATGAAAGTTAGAGGGTCACTTTTGCATTTTTGCCAATTAAAATTAAATGATTTTTGAAAAATCAAAAATCGACCTCAGCACTTAATAGCACACTGCCACCATGTGTAACCTAAAAAGCAAGTTGATATGATTAAAATTAAAATTAAAAGGGTCTATGTGTATATTTGATTAAATCCAAGGAGTTTTGGTGACGTTTTCCTTAATTATAATTTATTTCACATTAAACCCTCCGACACTCTTCATTTCACCCAAACTTCCCTCTCACAACAACAATGGCCTCTCAGCCCCGACGCGGCGGAGTGTCTCTCCCGGAACGGCGAGGTACGAAGAGCAACGGCCACCACCAGGGCAGCAGCATAATGAGCAAGCTGACGAACTCCCCAATCGTAACTCGCGGCAAGGAGGCCGCGTGCGACGCCATTTTCGTCTCGAAGAAGCTGCTCCGAAGCACGGGGAAAGCGGCGTGGATCGCCGGCACCACGTTCCTGATCCTTGTGGTCCCCTTGATTATCGAGATGGATCGTGAGCAGCAGCTCAACGAGCTCGAGCTCCAGCAGGCTAGCCTCCTCGGAGCCCCGCCCGTTAACCCGACCCAACCCGCTCCAAGGTAGAATTTTTTTAATTTAACATAATAAGAATTTCTCATGATTTTAGGGCATGTATTAGAGAGAAATTCGATTTGATGAATCAATGTAGGCTTTTCAATTTTTTATGATGACCATTGTGTAATGGTTGGAAGCTTATTAATTGTAGTCTCTATAGCATTGCTTAAGCCCTAGAATTGTCATGTAAACTTGTTATTGTGTTTGTTTTCATCCCTTGATTATTGATTAAGCTATTGGGTTTGGGTGAATTTTGGGAGTTGTAATTGTGCATTGTGGTTTAGTGTTGACTCTTGAATTGCCCTGCTAGGGACCTTGCCTGAAGTATTTGCTACTTCATTAGCTGTTTGATTATTTTTCTCACTCGATGAATTTTTTAGAGTTCTTTTTCCAAAGACTAAGAATTATGGGTGGCCGAAACCCGAAAAGCTGATGGACGATGTATCCGCATATAACATGGTAAAAATCATCAAACAAAAGGGTGAAGCGAAATGCTATGTCAGTATTACCTGTCTATATGTAGGAAGGAACTGATAGAAAATCTGAGTTCAGTGTTCCTTTCTCACCGATAAGGTTAGGTTAGTTTAAATTACTGCGTAATTTTCTATGACAACCTTTCAATTTAAGATGCTGGTTTAGTTTCACATTAGTCATTACCCTTTCCCTACCTTGTGTAGCACATGGAGCTGCAATTCTCTTGAAGGGTTAGTGCTATAGGAGTGTCCAATGATGTAGTTGTGAGGTGTTATTAAAATGTGATACAGTGATAGGTAGAAAATCACTTGCAAGTTTAATTTCTTGCTGGCACACCCTGATAATTAGCAGGTGGTTGTACTCCTTTTGCTTTGTCTTAACATTTCTCTTGTTTAGTTGATTTGTTAATATGATTCTTCTTAATTCTTACGTAGTATGTTTGATATATACTGTGAGATTTATCTGTCACTGCCACATTATCTTCTTAAATCAGGAAATACATGATGGTATTGGCGGAGGAACTACAATTGATTTCCTTTCCAGACATACAGTTTTCACCAAGGATCTGTTTTTTTCATACTATTTAGAATCATTAGAACTAAGGACTCATGTGGGTAAGAATTAAAATTATTTAAGTAGTTGGGATCAAAATTTTGTTTCAGTTGATTTCGAAAGTCTTGGGGGCTTAAGATGCCTGCTTTTGGCTCAATATTCAAAATCCAGGGAAGAAGCAGCAGGAGGGTTCACTTTGACCATAAAAAGTAGATAACCTATTTCTTGTGTCTTTGTTTTTGTGCATTCTATCTCATCGTATCCCATTTTGTTTTGTGATATTTGAGAATCACCATCAATACCTTGGTGTAGGTCCGGGATAATCCTTTGTTCCATAGTCATGGGGCTATTTACAATTAGCAAATTAAGAATTCTCCGATGTACTACTACTAGAAAATTCATCAAAGTTGCAGTCATCAATTCTCGGTTGTCAGTATAGGAGAAGTATTTGCCCTAGTACTGTATATTATTTTTTCCCTACACTTTCTTTTTCTTTTCATTTTGCTGTCTTTAATAACGGAACTACTGTATTACCATGATCCATCCATCTATCCATCTAAGAGACCTTTGCAATCTTCAAAAGCAAATCTCATTGATCCCCTCAATATTCTGCACATGACAAAATCATATGATTTTCAACTGAAAAAAAAAAAAAATTAACTTTACAATCATCTTCATTTAAGGCAGGATTTTTTAGCACCCCTCTTGCTTACCATTATGTCTCTTCTTCTGCACTGATCTAACAAACAACAGAAGCACAATTACAGAGCCCACAGCTACTATTGCCATTGCCACTGTCTTCTGTATATGTTGCCCTGTGCCTCGTATACAGCACAAACAAAACACATCTCAATCACATTCACATTCACAGCCATTAAATTATTAAAAGGTGAAGTCTTGCTTTGACCAATTTTGCAATAACACTATTTTAAAGGTAAATTTATTAAAACATGTTGGGAAAAAGAGAGCCTTTTTTTTTTATTCCTGAAGATGAAGATGAGTTAGCCTTTTTTTATTAAAAGGTAAATTCATTTTTTGTACACAGGTGTCTGATCCGTTCTTACAATCGGTACATGACATTTTGAACGATCTTGACCGCTTAGCCTCTACTCCGTCCCAGCCTCCCTCATCTTCGGCCTGAGCTGCTACAGACTTGGAAGCTCTTCAGGAGGTTGTCAGTCAATATGCCTCCCTTATTACAATGGAGATCGGTCAAGCTGCCATGCCAGAGAACATGCTTAAGTTGAAAAAAATCTCCTCCGAGCTAGACCGACTGCTGGGTCTTCCTGTTTTGCCCATTCCAGTGGAAAGCCGGCTCTCTCTTCAAGATTTGCAAAACGAGGTCCCGGCCCTAATTCTTCGTTATCGAAACCTACACAGTCAAAAGGCTGAGCTTCGTTCTTCCATGACCAAGAAAGAAAGACTTCGAGATTCCCTTGACAATTTCCGCCAAACTATAAGGGAAGCTACAGACGAAATGGTTATTGAGGAGTCGGTATTGCTGGATTTAGAACGACAATTACAGGAGATCCAACGCCTTATAGAGGAAAGTCGCATGAGGAGAGAGGCCAAGAAAAGGACCATTGCCTCTCAGGTAGCTGAGGTGACCACTTTAATGGCAGAGTTCAAAGATTTGGCTCAAGTTGATTTTGAGCGGGGCTTGGCCGATCTAGTGACGGCAGACTTGGAGATGCAGAAGGAATGGCATCAAGTGAGGGAAATATTCTCGCTCATGAGAGACTCACCTGAGGAACTTTAGTGGCCTTCGACTAGTAGATAATTATACATTCATGTACTTTTATGACGTTACATTTGTCATTTTACTTGTAATTTTTGGGACATTGTTGTCCGATATTAATGAAATTATAATGTTTATTTACTTTTATTTATTTCGCTTCATCCTTATTTTTTACCCGGAGAGCGTTACATTCTCATGTTCCTATAACGAAGGCACGTACTTTTTCAAGTACTTGCTGTTTATCGCTCTGACATGCATTTCTCCATTCAAAATTTTTCAAATGATAGGCCCCATTTGGCAACACATTTTCTACCTCGAATAGGCCTTCCCAATTAAGCGACCACTTGCCATACACAAGATTCTTGGCACCTAGTGGCAGTATAGTTTTCCATACTAACTCGTCTTTTCTGAACGATTTGGCCACAACTTTCCGATTATATCCATTGGCCATCTTTCTCTTCTGTGCTTCCAAACGATTGATGACATCGCACTTGACGTCATCCAATTCTAATAAATTTTGGATCATCGCTTCATTGTAATTTTCCCTTGTCAATTCTTTTTGTAACGCCACCCTTGTGGATTTAACATTGACTTCAACTGGTAGTACGACCTCTTGACCATACACTAGTTGGAATGGCGTGACTGAGGTATCGGTTCAGGGGGACGTCCTATAAGCCCATAGAGCTTGACTTAAGCATTCGTCCCATTGTCTGGCATTGTCCGTTATCATCTTTCGGATTAACCATTTGAGGGTTTTGTTGGATGACTCTGCCTGACCATTTGACTGGGGGTAGTATGGAGTAGTGTTTACTAACTGGACCCCGTATTCGGTTAGGAAGTTCTTAACCTTTTCGCCGTTCAGAGAGGTACCGTGATCCATCATCAATGTCTGAGGGATACCGAATCGATGGATAATATGCTCTTTTATGAACTTGATGATTTGTTATTGAGAAATCTCTATTACCGGGAATGCTTCCACCCACTTGGTGAAGAAATCTGTGGCGACGATGATGAAAGTGTGTCTTTTGCTAGATGCTGGATAGATTTTCCCTATTAAATCAATCGACCATCCCATAAATGGCCACGGTTTAATAATAGGGACCATTTCGGTCGCTGGTGCTCTTTGAATGGGCTCATGCTTCTGACAAGCAACACATCCCTTAGCATGATTCTCCCATTTTCGGCCAATAATATTCGCTCCTTATGATCAACCATCTCATCTTTATTCCGGCCTAGTGAGCCCCACAGACCCCTTCATGTATCTCGGCCATAATGGTATTGGATTCCGATGGCCCCACACATTTTAATAACAAACCATCTTGGCGTTTTTTGTATAATACATCTCCCGATACCACATAGTTCAAGGCTTTTAGTTATAGCTTTCGGTCTTTCCCATTTTCTGGTTGCTTTAAGAATTCTCTGATCTCTTTTCTCCAAACGTCCTCATTTTGATTTTGGATTTCAATGGCCATGACGTCTATTACGTTCTTCCGCCTTACCAGGGCTGGTTTGGCCTCTTCTCTCTTATATACGCCATCTATGCTTGTCTGTTTATACCCTGAGGCTGCTTGGGCCAATTCATTGGCCATCTCATTCTTCGCCCTTGGGACGTGCTCCAGTTCTTCGAAATCAAATTGGCCTAGCAGCTCTTTAGCTATTTCTGACAACGCCCTGATCGACTGGCTTTGACACTTGAATACCCCGGTCACTTATTGGATCACTAGTTGCGAATCTCCCTTGATGGACACGTATTTTATTCTTATATCAATGAGCATTTCCAACCCAAATATCAAGGCCTCGTATTCGACCTGATTGTTGGTGCAACATTCGTCTAACTTGATTATGAAACGGAATGGCTCTCCCAACGGACTGACCAAGACTATTTCCATTCATGCTCCTTTTGATGTGCTAGATCCATCGAAATACATCGTCCATGGCTTTAAACTGTACTCGTCTATTTCCATTCCCGTTTCTTTAGTGGTGCTTAAACACGGGTGGTAGCTAAGAAATCCGCGAGGGCCTGATTTTTTACGGCCTTTTGGGGTTCATGTCGTATGTCGAATTCTGACAATGATAGAAACCAAAACCCAACTCTTTGATGTAAAATGGGACGCGAAAACATGTACTTTACTATATTGATTTTTGTAATTAAATACACAGTGGTCGGCCTAAGGTAGCGCGTAATTTAGTACATGTGAAATACAAAGCCAAACACAACTTCTCAATTGGAGAATAATTACATTCATACCTCAACAATTGTCTGCTGATATAATAAATGGCTCTTTCGACATCTGTATTGTCGTTCTGTGCGATCATTCCAGCTATGGATTGCTCTTCAGCGGATATGTAAAGCTTCATTGGCCGTCCTGGCACAAAGGGTACCATCACCGGCGGCTGTGATAAATAATTCTTCAGATTCTCGAAGGCTTTTTGATGTTCTTCGGTCCAGACAAATTCGTCCTTTTCCTTTAGCCTTAGCAGGGACGAGAAAACTTTAGTTTTTCCTGCACAATTAGAAATGGCCTACTACAGTTGGAACGTGGGGCTGGTTGGTTTGCTCCAGTCCCCATTCCTCAGTACTCGAGCCAGTCTGAGTGTTTCTTTTCGGAGGCATTTCCATTTTTTACACCAATTCTCCCAATGTGGTCGCCAAAAATTGTTTGCACAATTTTTCGTCTATGAGCGTGTTGTATGGGCCAAATTTGGTCCAATGGCAATTTCGACCTTTTGCTTCAGACCCAATACTGAACGCACCCCAGACTCCCCAACATAAGACCCAGACCCAAATTGCTACCTCAAACCCACACACTAAAGGAAGCCTGGAGTTTAGTGTATATAGGCCCAAAAACGTTCCACAAGCCCAAACCCAATGAAATACCATACCCAAACCATAACCAATGCCCACCATACGTCAGCCCACGAAACGCTCAGATTCATAAATACCCCTCACAACCCAGCCGTTTTCAGTTTTCAATAGACAAGCATAACTACCCCTCATGAATCGGCCGTTACCAACGTCCAACGGACGAACCATCAAACGCAGTAAATACCCACGTCTCCCGAGTGTGTATATAAGAGAAGGAAGTCCACGAGAAGAGGAGGCAATCACAACTCTCATAGCTCAATAATCATCTCTCCAAAGCTCTCATCATATCCTACCTACCGCCCACACGACAGCTTATGGGGATCAAGGTAATCTATGACATTGCTCCTCCTCCTACCGTATTAGTAGCTCATCTACACTACTGACTTAGGCGTCGGAGTGCCTACGGCACCCACCACACCGGTGGGTAGACCCTCCACGCTCACTCTACCTCTTTGTTTTGCAGGATCGCTAGTGCCCCTCTCTACAAAATCTCGATTGTAGACCTTGAGCGAAAATCAGCGTCTACAATTTGGCGCCCACCGTGGGGCCTTAGCGATTCATAGCAAGCAAAGACCTCTCAGTCTACGATCCTTACAAACATAACTATCCATGGCTTCGAACAACAAACAGACACCGGACCCCCGTGGTGGCATAATTAGCCACTCTACAAGAACAGTTACGATCAATGGAAGAGGAAAATTGAGTCATGCAAAGCCCCAGTTCTAATCTCCAAAAGTAATTGGAGCATAATTCTTCAACCTCCCAAACGCGCGAGGCTACGGGTCACCCCAACAATCCTATCATTTGATCCGATCTCCTAAAAACATTCAACAATGTGGCAAGCGAAAATCCACCATCAGACTACCATCCACTAAATCACCAAAAAAGAAGCCATATTTTTCCAGCCGACCGATCACAACAAGTCACATCTTCCATGCGAAAGGAAATACAAGAGTTTAAAAGAGCAATTCTCTCCAATTTACCTGGAGTCAGACTACCAATAAGGAAAAGCCGAGTCGAGATAATATCAGACACTTCTTTCCTATAGATCATCAACTCCCAGTGACATGGAAAATTGATTGTATCCTCTAGACTACGTAAAAAGATTATTTTCAATCTCTCACTACATATGAAGATTGTCATATTCCCCAAACGACATGAATGGAATATCATCCACTTCAGAAGACATTAAAGGTTTGACATCTCCTTCAGACTACACGAAAGGTTTGTCATCTCCTCCAGACTACACGAAAGACTAAATGGAAAGATTATCATATTCTCTATACGACAAGATGACATGTATGGATTGCCTTCAACTCCATACTACATGGTTGGATTGTCATTTCTTTCAGACGACATGGGAATGAACAAGGCGCGTCCCTTCAGTGGAACCATTTTTCCTACCATTCACCTCGTACGATCAAGCAATGTACTTGGCACGAGGAAGATCTCCCAGTCGACTATACTCTAATGAAGACTTGGCATGGACATCCCAGTCGACATTACCAGGTATGGCTTGCACTTTTTAAGAATGTCTCAGTGGAAATTAGTAAGGCATAAGACTTGTTAAGGGTGTCCCATTCGACATTAGTGTGTTGTTTGGCACTAGTTAAGGATGTCCCAGTCGACATCACAATATGTAGCTTGATAATTATTATGGATGTCCCAACCGACATCAATGTGTGGCTTGGGACTTGTAATAGATATCCTAGTTGACATTATAATTTTTGGGACTTGTTATGGGTGTCCTAGTCGACATTACGATATGTAGCTTGATAATTATTATGGATGTCCCAATCGACATCAATGTGTGGCTTGGGACTTGTAATAGATGTCCTAGTTGACATTACAATTTTTGGGACTTGTTATGGGTGTCCCAGTCGATATTACAACATATAGCTTGGTAATTGTTATGGATATCCCATTCGACATCTACATGTGCGTAGATTGGGACTTGTTGTGGACCTCAAACGCGTGTTTGGCTTGAGGTTTGATGTGCCTCCCATTCGACATCTACATGTGCGTAGATTGGGACTTGTTGTGGATCCCAAACATGTATGGCTTGGGGCTTGATGTGCGTCCCATTCGACATCTACATGTATCTAGATTGGGACTTGTTGCGGACCCCAGACGAGTGTTTGGCTTGAGGTTTGATGTGCCTCCCATTCGACATCTACATGTGCGTAGATTGGGACTTGTTGTGGATCCCAAACGTGTATGGCTTGGGGCTTGATGTGCGTCCCATTCGACATATACATGTGTGTAGCTTGAGACTTGTTGTGGATCTCAGACGCGTGTATAGCTTGAGGTTTGATGTGCCTCTCATTCGATATCTACATGTGTGTAGCTTGGGACTTGTTGTGGATCTCAGACGTGTGTACAGATTGAGGCAAATGTGCCATTCGACATGACATGGATGAAGGCTAAGTATTTGGCTGAGGTTCCATTCGACCCTACATGGAAGGATTGTCATATTTTCCATACTACATGGATGGATTGCCATCAATTATAGACTCCATTCGACCGTAGACCCTCACTGACCTTTGTCAGGTCTTGTAGAGTGAGGATTGTAGAATGAGGAATGAAGACCCTCATAGACCTTCATTAGTTCCAGTCGACATAAGACTCTCGTGGAACTTCATCAAGTCTAATGGAGTGAGGAGTGGAGACCCACTTGGACCTTCATCGGGTCCAGTCGACCGTAGTCTCGTAGGTCTTCACCAGGTCTAGTCGACTGCAGCCTCCAATGGACCTTCATCAGGTCTAGTCGATCGTAGTCTCAATACCTTAATAAGGTCTTGTAGAATGGAGACTTTCATGGACCTTCATCAGGTTCATTCGACCTTAGTTTCATATATCTCCATCAGGTTAGGTGGAATGTAGCTAGACTCACATATACCTTTATATGGTATAGTGGAATGAAGACTTTCTTGGACCTTCATCAGGTCCAACCGACTGTAGATTCCCATGTACCCTCATATGGTATGATGAAGTGAAGATCTTCTTGGACCTTCATCAGATCCAACCAATTGTAGATTCTCATGTACCTTCATATGGTATGGTGAAGTGAAGACTTTCTTGGACCTTCATCGGGTCCAATCGACTGTAGACTCCCATGTACCTTCATATGGTATGGTGGAGTGTAGACTCTCATGTACCTTCATCAGGTATAGTGGAATGAAGACTTTCTTGGATCTTTATCAAGTCCAGTCGATTGTAGGCTCCCTCGAACATTCATCAGGTTAGGTGGAGTGTAGACTCACATATACCTTCGTCGGGTATAGTGGAGTGAAAACTTTCTAGGACCTTCATCAGGTTCAATCGACTGTAGACTCCCGCGTACCTCCATCGGTTTAGGTGGAGTGTAGACTCACATATACCTTCATCGGGTATAGTGGAGTGAAGACTTTCTTGGACCTTCATCAGGTCCAATCGACTGTAGACTCTCATGTACCTTCATATGGTATGGTGGAGTGTAGACTCTTATGTACCTTCATCAGGTATAGTGGAATGAAGACTTTCTTGGATCTTTATCAAGTCCAGTCGACTGTAGGCTCCCTCGAACATCCATCAAGTTAGGTGGAGTGTAGACTCACATATACCTTCGTCAGGTATAGTGGAGTGAAAACTTTCTAGGACCTTCATCAGGTTCAATCGACTGTAGACTCTCGCGTACCTCCATCAGCTTAGGTGGAGTGTAGACTCACATATACCTTCATCGGGTATAGTGGAGTGAAGACTTTCTTGGACCTTCATCAGGTCCAATCGACTGTAGACTCTCATGTACCTTCATATGGTATGGTGGAGTGTAGACTCTCATGTACCTTCATCAGGTATATTGGAATGAAGACTTTCTTGGATCTTTATCAAGTCCAGTCGACTGTAGGCTCCCTCGAACATCCATCAAGTTAGGTGGAGTGTAGACTCACATATACCTTCGTCAGGTATAGTGGAGTGAAAACTTTCTAGGACCTTCATCAGGTTCAATCGACTGTAGACTCTCGCGTACCTCCATCAGCTTAGGTGGAGTGTAGACTCACATATACCTTCATCGGGTATAGTGGAGTGAAGACTTTCTTGGACCTTCATTGGGTCTAATTGACTGTAGACTCAAACGTACCTCTATCAGGTCAAGTGGAGTATAGACTCACATATACCTTCATCGGATATAGTGGAGTGAAGACTTTCTTGGACCTTCATTGGGTCTAATCGATTGTAGACTCAAACGTACCTCTGTCAGGTTAGGTGGAGTGTAGACTCCCATGTACCTTCATCAGTTATAGTAGAATGAAGACTTTATTGGACCTTCATCAGGTTCAATCGACTGTAGACTCCAGCGTACCTCCAGCAGGTTAGGTGGAGTGTAGACTCACATATATCTTCATCGGATATAGTGGAGTAAAGACTTTATTGGACCTTCATGGGGTCTAATCGACTGTAGACTCAAACGAACCTCTGTCAGGTCAGGTGGAGTGAAAACTCTCTTAGAACTCCATCAAATCTAGTAAAGTAAAGACTCTCTTGGACTTTCATCAGGTCCAGTATTGTATAGTCTTTTATAGACATTCATCAGGTTCAGTTGACCGTAGACTTCCTTGGACTTTCATCTGGACATCCATTAGGTCTAGTGGAGTGAAGACTCATTTAGGACCTTCATCTGGTTCAGTCGACTGGGGACATTCCCTATGACTTATGCAGAGCCAAGTTCAAGACCTGGCATTCATCTGGTCCAGACGAAATTGAAGACTCCCCTGATCATTTGACTCGTAGTATGAGGATTATCCTGACCTTCATCCGGTTCAGTCGATTGGGAATACTCTCCAATTGACTCGTGATGGAGTCAAGTTCAGTTCATGGACCTTCTTCTGGTCCACACAACATGTAGACTCGGTTTGGTCCATCCTCGATACCAAACGAGTGAATGTCTTCCCGGCCTCCATTAGGTCCAGTCGATTGGGAATACCCTCCAATTGACTCGTGATGGAGTCAAGTTCAGTTCATGGACCTTCTTCTGGTCCACACAACATGTAGACTCGGTTTGGTCCCTCCTCGATACCAAACGAGTGAATTTCCTCCTGGCCTCCATCAGGTCCAGTCGACGGGAACACTCCCCAATTGACTCGTAATGGAGTCAAGTTCAGTTCATGGACCTTCTTCTGGTCCACACGACATGTAGACTCGGTTTGGTCCCTCCTCGACACCAAACGAGTGAATATATTCATGGCCTTTATCAGGTCCAGTCGATGGGAACAATCCCCAATTGGCTCGTGATGGAGTCAAGTTTAGTCCATGGATCTTCTTCTGGTCCAGACGACATGTAGACTCGGTTTGGTCCCTCTTCGATACCAAACGGATGAATATCTTCATGGCCTTCATCAGGTCCAGTCGACGGGAACACTCCACAATTGACTCGTGATGGAGTCAAGTTCAGTTCATGGACCTTCTTCTGGTCCACATGACATGTAGACTCGGTTTGGTCCATCCTCGATACCAAACGAGTGAATGTCCTCCCGGCTTTCATCAGGTCCAGTTGACGGGAACACTCCCCAATTGGCTCGTGATGGAGTCAAGTTTAGTCCATGGACCTTCTTCTGGTCCAGACGACATGTAGACTTGGTTTGGTCCATCTTCGATACCAAACGGGTGAATATCTTCCTGGCCTTCATCAGGTCCAGTCGACGGGAACACTCCCCAATTGACTCGTGATAGAGTCAAGTTCAGTTCATGGACCTTCTTCTGGTCCACACGACATGTAGACTCGGTTTGGTCCCTCCTCGATACCAAACGAGTGAATGTCCTTCTGGCCTTCATCAGGTCCAGTCGACGGGAACACTCCCCAATTGGCTCGTGATGAAGTCAATTTTAGTCCATGGACCTTCTTCTGGTCCAGATGACATGTAGATTCGGTTTGGTTCCTCTTCGATACCAAACATGTGAATATCTTTCTAGCCTTCATCAGGTCCAGTCGACGGGAACACTCCCCAATTGGCTCGTGATGGAGTCAAGTTTAGTCCATGGACCTTCTTCTGGTCTAGACAACATGTAGACTCGGTTTGGTCCCTCTTTGATACCAAACAGGTGAATATCTTCCTGGCCTCATCAGGTCTAGTCGACGGGAACACTCCCCAATTGACTCGAGATGGAGTCAAGTTCAGTTCATGGACATTCTTCTGGTCCACACGACATGTAGACTCGGTTTGGTCCCTCATCGATACCAAACGAGTGAATGTCCTTCTGACCTTCATCAGGTCCAGTCGACGGGAACACTCCCCAATTGGCTCGTGATGGAGTTAAGTTTAGTCAATGGATCTTCTTCTGGTCCAGACGACATGTAGACTCGGTTTGGTCCCTCTTCGATACCAAACAAGTGAATATCTTCCTGGCCTTCATCAGGTTCAGTCGACGGGAACACTCCCCAATTGGCTCGTGATGGAGTCAAGTTTAGTCCATGGACCTTCTTCTGGTCCAGACGATATGTAAACTCGGTTTGGTCATTCTTCGATACCAAATGGGTGAATATTTTTCTGGCCTTCATCGAGTCCAGTCGACGGGAACACTCCCCAATTGGCTCGTGATTGAGTCAAGTTTAGTCCATGGACCTTTTTCTGGTCTAGACGACATGTAGACTCGGTTTGGTCCATCTTCGATACCAAACATGTGAATATCTTTCTGGCCTTCATCAGGTCCAGTCGACGGGAACACTCTCCAATTGGCTCGTGATGGAGTCAAGTTTAGTCCATGGACCTTCTTCTGGTCCAGACGACATGTAGACTTGGTTTGGTCCCTCTTCGATACCAAACAGTGAATATCTTCCTGGCCTTCATCAGGTTCAGTCGACGGGAACACTCCCCAATTGGCTCGTGATGGAGTCAAGTTTAGTCCATGGACCTTCTTCTGGTCCAGACGATATGTAGACTCGGTTTGGTCATTCTTCGATACCAAATGGGTGAATATCTTTCTGGCCTTCATCAGGTCCAGTCGACGGGAACACTCCCCAATTGGCTCGTGATGGAGTCAAGTTTAGTCCATGTACATTCTTCTGGTCTAGACGACATGTAGACTCGGTTTGGTCTCTCTTCGATACCAAACAGGTGAATATCTTTCTGGCCTTCATCAGGTCCAGTCGACGGGAACACTCCTCAATTGGCTCGTGATGGAGTCAAGTTTAGTCCATGGACCTTCTTCTGGTTCAGACGACATGTAGACTTGGTTTGGTCCCTCTTCGATACCAAACAAGTGAATATCTTCATGACCTTCATCAGGTCCAGTCGACGGGAACACTCCCAAATTGGCTCGTGATGGACTCAAGTTTAGTCCATGGACATTCTTCTGGTCCAGACGACATGTAGACTCGGTTTGGTCCCTCTTCGATACCAAACGGGTGAATATCTACATGGCCTTCATCAGGTCCAGTCGACGGATACATTCCCCGCTTAACTTGTAATGGAGTATGATCGGGGACAACGCCAAACTCGATCAAACTGTGGACATCCCCCCTAAACTCCAGACTGGTCAGATTCAAGACCGTAGCCACATTGTCCAAGCAACACTGAAGACGCTCGATCGTGGCCCGGTTTGGGTAACGAAGACTTTCCTGGTTTGGTTCAGACGACACGACCAACGAATACTCTCCAAGCCAATGACTCATTGACTTAGAGTGTATTGGACAAACTGTACGAGCCAAATTTGGTCCAAGGGTAATTTTGTCCTTTTGCTTCAGACCCAATACTGAACGCACCACAGACTCCCCAACATAAGACCCAGGCCCAAGTTGCTACCTCAAACCCACACACTAAAGGAAGCCTGAAGTTTAGTGTATATAGGCCCAAAAACGTTCCACAAGCCCAAACCCAGTGAAATACCATACCCAAACCATAACCAAGGCCCACCATACTTCAGCCCACGAAACGCTCAGATTCATAAATACCCCTCACAACCCAGCCGTTTTCAGTCTTCAATGGACAAGCATAACTACCCCTCATGAATCAGCCGTTACCAACGTCCAACGGACGAACCATCAAACGCAGTAAATACCCACGTCTCCCGAGTGTGTATATAAGAGAAGGAAGTCCACAAGAAGAGGGGGCAATCACAACTCTCATAGCTCAATAATCTTCTCTCCAAAGCTCTCATCATATCCTACCTATCGCCCACACGGCAGCTCATGGGGATCAAGGTAATCTCTGACATTGCTCCTCCTCCTACCGTATTAGTAGCTCATCTACACTACTGACTTGGGCGTCGGAATGCCTACGGCACCCACCACACAGGTGGGTAGACCCTTCACACTCACTCTACCTCTTTGTTTTGCAGGATCGCTAGTGCCCCATCTCTACGAAATCTCGATTGTAGACCTCGGGCGAAAATCAGCGTCTACACGTGTAAGGTTCAAACCTCCTGAGACAAAGTCCCAGCAAGGGGTGTTTGATTCAATGAATAAGCCTCCAAGGGGCACAAACACACAAATTACAATCTATGGATTACAAAACTACGAAATAAAAATAAAAATGCTCATAAAGAGTATTCATTTGTTCTTTTTTTTTCTTCTTCCAACACTTGGGCCTTTTATAATGGAGAGCCTTGTCAACCGTTTGGGCGGTTTTGCTTCCTTTCCCACGTTTCACGCTGGCACGTAACTGATGGATCATGCACTCAACTGCTGAGTCGTGTATGATAACTGCCAGAATGTGGAGAGATGATGCTAGATCTTGGGGTTAACTGCAATGTGTCTATTCAAACTCGCGCGATAATCGCCCTGATCGCTTTTCCCTTTGTCATTCTTCGTCTGCTTTTCCTTTGGTCGTCCTAATTGCTGTTTGTCCTTTGGCACGTTCTTTCTTTTCGCCCCTCATTGACTCGTTCATCCTAGGGCGATTTTCTTCACTAACAGTAGCACTGGTGGGTTTTCAAGTCACCGTTGCATTGATACGGTCCCATTATGGTGGTTTGGCCATCACCTGAAGTTGTGGTGGCATATTTATTTTGTGATGATTGTGAAACCAAAGAGTACAAAAAGGGTTTTCAAGTTTTGTGTGTAGAAATTTTTTATCTGCACATCCTCTGTAAACCAAATTGGTTATGCCTGAACCTGTTTTGGCATGAACATTTTTCACTAATGTTTCTGTGAAGAGGATTAAAGAAAGAGAGATGAGTGATAGTGATGAGGTTTTTGTGTGTAAACCCGTTTAGGGTCATGTAATTAAGTGAAATGAAATGAAATTTCATGAAAGAAAGGGGACAACATTGAGTCGAAGGGGATATGGCGAAATTAGTAGATGCTATGGACTTAATGGGATGGAGCCTGAGTATAGAAACCTATTAAGTGGTGACTTTCAAATTTAGAGAAGTCTATTTATTTTTGTCATATGATTTAAGTTATTTTGTCAAGCCATATCTATCAAAATTCATCCAACAAAAGAGTTTTTTTTTTTTTAATTATGAAATTTGTAGTTATTAAATTTATTTTTTCGAGTCCATTGAATAATTTGGTCAATAGTCATTGTTGTGCTTTCAAAGTCAGAGTCAATTGAAAGTGATTTTTCTGTACCACCCGGATTGTATTTATGATTCTGTCCAGTATTAACATAAACTTTTTTGAAATTATGATGTCCTGATAGAGTTTTTAAAATTTTTATTACACGTCTTTTATAGTTTTATTGATAATATATGATTATAATGTAACTATTTTTAATTTTTATAAATCATTTATTAATATCTATGTGAATTTTACTCGTCGGAAATTTAGATTTTGAGAGTCAGGAGTCCGCGTGATACGCAGGGTTTTATAAATAAACTATTTATATATTTATTAATCGGATGAAAATAAAAAATTAATGTAATTCAACATGTCAATATCAATATAAACAACAATGAAATTGATAATAAAAGGAAATTTATTACATTTCAACAATCATCACCAATTCATTAAATCTTTATGCAGTGTTTGATCACAGCTACCTGTTGCTGCAATTAGAGAATTCTTCGGTCAAAATTCAAAACCCAGCTAGAAAACTCACAATAGGAGCAAGCCTGTAGGCTATAGCATAGCTTTGTAAATTCTGCATTACTTTCACTGATTCACACACTTACATGTACAAATGACTTTTATTCAGCGGAATAGGGAAAATCTCCGGTTGTCATAGGTTCTTACAAAAAATGCACTTTCTGAATTCGATTTTAGAATTTAGAAACTAGTCAAGGACGTGTGAAAATACATGCCAAAATATAAGGAGAAAAAATCAAAAAATGTTACCATTGAGGCATCAACACATTCCCCATCTCAACAGACCTCCCTAATTTAATAATGCGAATTGTATACATATATTCTAATAATTTCCAAAAAGGAGAGTTTGAAAGAAGTGTTTTTCTTTTTTAAATTCGTTGGAAACACACCGTCAAACCATCACTTCCAGGCTTAAGCGGAGCAGATAAAACCTCCGATTATCCCAGACTCTTACAAGAAACGCTCTTTCTGGATTTGAAAATTTACCTCACACAAAAGAAAAGAAAAAAGGAGACACATTTAATTAGTTTAACTACTAAACACGCAGTCAGCCAATTGAGTGAGACTAACCTGTGACCGTAGGTTCTTAGTATTATTAATACTAAGAACTGGGGGAGAGCAAAATCAGTTTCGGTTTTGGTTCCTCGTGAAATTGAAATGTATCCGAAAAAAATAAGTTCTTAATTAAGTGGAACTGGAAGGTACCCTATTAATCGTTTTCAATTTGGTTCTGCGTGGAACCGGAACTTACCCAATTAAATAGGATATTCTATTAATCGGTTCTAATTCGGTTCCGATCCTGTTCTGATTTACCCTATTTATTTTTTATTGTCAAACTTTGAAAATACAATTATTTCTCACACTTGAATATTACATAATATTCTTGGCAACTGTCCATACAGAAATAAAACAATAAATAAAACTGCATATTGCATAATATTTTTGACTCAATATATAATATTCTTGTAGGAAGTGTCTGTTTTTAAATTGGGTTATGAAATTGAGATTAAATTGAGTTTTAATTTGGGTTTTAAAACTAATTATGAAATTGAGTTTAAATTGGGCTTTAATTTGGGTTATGAAATTGGATTTAAATTAGGTTTTAAAACTGGTTATGAAATTTGATTTAAATTGAGTTTTAAAACTGATTATGAAATTGGATTTTAATTTGGTTACAAAATTTGTTCTAAATTCGGTTCTCAAAATAGGTTTTGGTCCGGTTTCGGTTCCGTCCATGATAGAACCATAACCGAACAGTTTAAATTCAGTTATTTTATTTTGGAACCGGAACCAGTCTGGTTCCAACCAATTTCGATTTCAAACCCGAAAAAATAATTCGATTCCAATCGATTCTGAGTAGAATCGGAACCGGTGTTCTGCCTAACTATTATCAACCAGCAGCTCAATCTTTTCACACGGTCAAGGACCTGCACAAAAGATAAATCTCCTCAACCAAAATATACATCTGTTTTTAGAAAAGGAAAGCCTTTACTGCTTGAGCCATTAGTGTATAGTCATCTTAGTCTCAAAGAAATGTGATTTGATGATGTAAAGTCCATGATCTGACCTTAAGATCCTCGGTTCGAATCTAAAGAATATATTTCTTATAAGAGTTTGAGATAACCGAAGATTTTACTTATTCCAATTAAATCTAGAAAAAATGATTTCACGATAGTCATCGAAAAAGCATGAATCAACAGGATAAATCTCAAGAATATTTATGAAGCATATTATGATAAAAATTATCATTCAAAGTAGACCTGGCCGCCGGTTCGGTTCCGGTTCGGAACCGAACCGAACCGGCCGGTTCCCGGTTCCACAAGTGTGGAACCGGAACCGTAAACCGAACCGGAACCGAACCGGTCGGTTCCGGTTCGGTTTACGGTTCCCCTTCCGGTTTTTTTTTTTTTTTTAAATAATAAATTTTAAAAAATAAAAAAAATTATATAATCGTAATGTTTTTTCATACTATCACATCATTTTTATAGAATCTTTTTTTTATAAAATTTTTTTAACATATAATCCTTTTTATAGCCAACTCTTGGCTAGTGCTTTCTTTATATAAGCGATGTGGGATATTTGTTACTTGGCTATTGTGTCTCACATCGCTTATATAAAGAAGTCAATAACCAAGAGTTGTTATAAAAAGGATGTGGACATTCATGTTTTAGTATTACAATTTTAAACCTCATTAAGTCATTATTATTAATTAAAAAAATTGAAATTTACTTGTGGAACCTTACGGTTCCAAGAAAATAATTTTTTTTTTTTTTACTTC